>JACEGR010001609.1:0-159853 GCA_014170235.1 Listronotus bonariensis | reverse complement strand
CTGGTTAAATTAGGAAAAGTTGTGTTTTTAAAGCTTATTTACATGCCGTTTAAAAACTTTTCAATGGCCTCGCTGAGATATTTGGCAAAAACAAAATTTGACTATATCGATTTTATTTTTTTCTGACTTTATTTGAAGAGATATAAAAACTAATAACACTTTTTCATTGGCACTTTTTAGCTACTACATGATGGTATTTTTAGTTATTATACCCGACGTTTCGTTTTCAAGAAACCATCATCAACTTTATTTTTTTATATGGCTTGAAAAAAGTACACCCTGTATCTGATCCCATTTTTTATTACAAATTCAACGATGTATCACATGTCATATTTTAATTTTAAGTTAAAAGAAAAATTGCATTTTTTCATATTTTTTTAAAGTTACTTTTAAGGTAGGCCTTGCAAACAAATGCTTGGACGTTTATACCTGTTACCGTATATGTAACATAATTAATATCATGATTATAAAATAATGTTTATTCTTATTTGCCACCAGCGTCGGGTTGTTGTTTTGTTACTGTTGTCTCTATTATTGTTTATTGGTGAATAGCTAATATCTTATTGTATTACGGTCGAATATATGCAGGATGCAATATAACCATAAAATAAATTGGCTCTCTGAACATGCTACATTTGTGCTGCCAAAAAATAAATGAAGGTATCATTTCTGCAGTTAATGAATTATGGTAAATACATGGACCACAGATATTTAGTTCCTAAAATTGCACACCACATAATCAGGCCCAGAGGCGTTCTTGATGTTTCGATATTTTCTTAACACGCGGATTTTGTTGGGCCTATTAATGCGTTTGCGTATAGAGACAACAGTAACAATAGAAGACAATTGCTCTAAAAACAACAACTTGACAAACAGGTTAATAACGACAAGTAACTATTTTATAATGATAAGTATATTACCTACATATACAGTAACAGTTATTAACGTCAAGCATTTGTTTGCAATACTAATAAAAATAACTTAAAAAATTGAATAATGCAATTTTGCTTTTAACTAAAATTAAAAATATGACATTTGATACGTTGTTGAATTTGTAATAAGAAATGGGATCAGATACAGGTGTGTACTTTTTTTTCCAGGCCATATAAAAAATAAAGTTGATGATGGGTTTCTTGAAAACGAAACGTCGGGTATAAAATCTAAAAATACCATCATGTAGAAGCTAAAAGTGCCAATAAAAAGTGTGTTATTCAGTTTTTAATATCTCTTCAAATAAAGTCAAAAAAATAAAATATAATCAGAAATTTTCGTTTCTCTCAGCAGGCTGTCGCTTTCCAGTTTCTAAACGGCATGTAAATACTTTAAAAACAACTTTCTTAATATAACCTAAGCTGTATCTCCAATATGTACTGAAATTTCATGCTTAGGATCATATGCTGGACACACTGTATACTTACCCAACAGCAAGCTGACGTCATTATCACGTCATTTTTGGTTATAATCAGACTAAAATTGTGAAGTCATTTTAACATCATTTACAGACGTGTTTTACAACGTCGTTAAAGCTCGACGTCATTTTTTCGTCATACTAGCTCATAAAAATCTAATGACGTCATGTTTAGAAAACCCACTAGAAAAACTTTGTGACATAATATAATTCGTCAAAAATCCAACCAAAATATCATATAACATAAAAATAAGACTAATAATTTTACAAAATTTAAATAGGAATAAACTTTACCGATAGATGGCGTAAGGACAATAAACTACTACGTTTACTCAACATCTTCGCTTTTATCGCCTACACTGTCCGACTGATGGACCAAAATGGTCGAGACCGGTCTGCGGTTGGTGATCTCAATTAGCTTTGAAAGAAATACCTTCGGCTAGTGTCAGAAATCTGCATCTCCAGGTTGGACAGTGTCCCGGAGACATCCGGACCTTGCAGTGCAAGGAAATTGCAAGCAGTAAGGAGTTTTTTTTCCTATTTCAGCTTTCAAATAAAATATCGTATCATTTTAGCTTTAAAAAATAAATATATGCGTCAATTTTTTTGTCATCTTAAAGACGTCATTAACGTGACGTCTTTTACTGGATACTGCTTTGTTTATGGCGTTGCTGCAAGGCAATTGCCAGCTCTATGTGGTGGAAAATCTGGATTGTCGAGCTTTCGCTCCAGAAATTCCGGTTTAAAATATTCAAATATTTAAATCAACAACAGCGATAAACTTCAGACATGTAAATTTGAGCTGTCAAGCCAGCGACTGCACACTGGTATCGCGCATAACCGTCACTTTCACCACCGACGCTTTTCCGCAAGGCATCGCACCTCCTCAACCATACGAAGACACCATGTGTTCAACACCGGGAAACCGTAAAAACCCCAGGCTTTTAGGAATCTTCACCACAGCGTGCTTAGCCCCAGAAGAAAGAAGCCCACAATTTAGCGTGAATCTTTCTCGATCCCCAAGGGATTTTAGCTACGCTCGTACGACGCCTTCAATCGCCTACCCAGGAAGTCTATGTAGACTTCTAAGTAAACATAAACCGCACTACTCGAAGACCGCGGAAAAAGTGGGGACGTCTTTGTCTGTGACTTGGGGAGGTCAATTTAACGTCATTTTGTCGTCATCTTATGACGTCTTTGCTGACCAAATATGACCCAAGAGGACGTCAATAAGACGTCAGCTTGCTGCTTGGGTACCACGTGTTAAGCCAATTCAAAACTAGGTAATTTTGCCAATACTAGGAAGAAGAGGAGAGACGGTCCAAAGCAACAACAAAGCAGGACTAATGCAGCATCAGTTAAGTTGCCAAACAAAAGAAGAAATAATTGTTTGTCCAGGTGACCAAACCATACTGCAAACAAGGGTCAAAAGAGGTGAAATTTCCGTTTCCGATGCCTGAACTACATAAGTGCGACGTAGCCAAGTCGCCCTAATTCTAATTGCCTGCAGTTTGTTTTAAATATGTATTTTCCTCTTACATTTAAGCTTATATATTTTTTAAAAGTATACGTTTTTAATTATTTTTGACCTCCCGTACATTGTACTGCCATGTAATATTTAAAATTAATAAACTTAAATTTTGTATAATTCCGGTTTAAAATAATATCTATATTTAAACCTAATACTGTCCACTTAAAAAAAATCATCAAGAAAATAGAAACAAACAACCAAACAAACATTTAAAATGATGAAGAATGTATTGAAAAAGGTCATCGTTGTTGTGCAGACCGCCCTATTAACATCATGAATTGGCGGATTTAGTATACCTTTCTTGCATTCCAAGTGATCATCTTGACATCACATTAAATTTTAAACAAAATTATTACTGAAGCTTCTTTTAGAATAAATCTATTCCTTTTGGTCAAATCAGAAATAACCAATAAAAAGATAGATATGACACCGCCATATTGGCAGTCATTTTGATCAGTAGTTATTTTAAAACACAATTTAAAAAAAAACACACTGTCAAAGCAACAGAACAAAAAGCACAAATTCTAAGCACTAATTGCTCCCGTCGTTGTTTTAGAATTTTAGATTAAACCCCCTTGATCAGTTTGCCATTGCATTCATAGATAACCTACATTTGATCCGCAGTGGCAGAAGCATTTTGGATTTTACGACTCGCGCAGTGCACAAATGAATGGGTGGACGAACATGGGCACAAAGCCGTGGCAACCACACACCTGCTGCCAATCCACCCGATGACCGTGACGCGCATAACACCGGCCAACGAGCAGAAAACCAGGACGCTGTCGACAAATTCTTTCAATAAACGCGAAAGCCGGTTTGGCACAAAAGCTTTGGCCCTCGATTTGCTTGCATGCAAGCGCGTTTTCGCCATGAAATGTTGATGCACCGCGGAAGTATGCTGTTGTAATCGATCAGAAAGTATTGCATTTATTCACGCTTTATCTAGGCCCACCTGATAGGTGCCCAAAAGGTCTGTACAAAATGCTAACACAAATTCTTTGTATGGCCAAAATACAACGATTTGCAACGTAATTTACCATAGTCGAAAGGTAGCTGAAAGATTGCAAAGATACAGGGTGATCAAAATTTCCAGTTGTTTTTTTACTTTGGACACCCTGTATCTCGCCAACGATCAACAGTTTAGACCAAAGCACCTTCGCGTTCAGTGGTTGGCCCATGGATACAGCGTAAAAGAACCGTAGTCATCGATTTGTACACGCCTGGCTTAATAACAAAATGCCGGATTGCATTATTAAAGAATCAAGGACTTGGAACCTTTAGGAACAGATTCTAGCTAGGAATTTTTAACAAGCTAGCTGCATTTTTTTTAATTTTTACATTTGATCTATGTTAATTTTATTATTATTACCTGTCTGATGTCTCCTTAATAAATATTGGAACATGTTAGTTTCATTTATTGGTTGTTTTATACATTTTTTAATTTATTTTACATTTAATTTATGTTAGTTTTATTATTATTATTATTATTGACCTGTCTAATGTCATATGTAATGATCTTTATAGACTAATAAATGGAATTGAATTGAATTGAATTGTACAGACCTTTAGAGAAATCCGGCTGGCAAGCAGCATTTTTCGGATTTTTACTGACACAGTAAAAAAATTGGGGGTGAACGAACATGCGTGCTTAAATGCAATACCAGAAAACAAACACCGGCACACCGTGCCCCCGTCCGCGGTCTGGACCTGACCGTCATTAGGTACCGTACTCCGAACGGAAAATCCACACAAGGCGTCGTAATTTTTTACGATAATGCGGATAGTCTCGTTTGGCGCTTGCGCGTTAATCCTCGGGGATGAGTGGTATGAAAAGTAACTTTTGTTATCCATCGAGATCAGTGGGGTGGCTTAAATAAAGTGTAAAGAAATGCTTAATATTTTTATGTAAAATAAAACGTTTAATCTAAAATATCTCAGCATCACTTGCTCGTAACAGATTTGCTTCATTTTCTAGAGATACAGGGCGTTATAAAAAGTCAGTATTTTTCAATATCTTAAAAACCTTTTACCCAATTTAGATAAAATTGGGTACAACTTATTTTAGGTAATAAGGCGGTGGTAAAGCTCTACCTAGATTAAGATTATTGGGTCCAATGGCTCCTCAGTGGGGGCCACAGCCAATATTATTGAAAAAAATACGTCACTGTCTTTTATAAAGTTTTAATATATTTTTAATTAGACCATTAAAAATGAAACCTTTTATTCTTTTATTTATATTTTCCTCGTATTTATCTTTGTTAAAAAAAAACAATCCTATTTAATTTCGTCCTAAAATGTACCCATAGACAACATAATATAAAAATAAGAAATAAAAATAAACAATTATTACCTTTAAAATAAATTAGCAGTCGTGTATTTTATAGAAAATCGTCAATTTCCTATTTTACTAAGGTCAAAATTGTTTATTTTTTAATTTTATTTTATGCTGTTTATGGATACTTTTTTGAATGACTTAATAAAAAAATAATAGTTTAAAAAACTAAAAAACACGCTTTATATGCAACCGAACTAAAAATTAGAAAATAATTTTTCATTACAAAGAGTTTGTCACTTCAGAGTAAAAAGCGTGGGGTGCATTTTACTATTTTTTCATAACTTTTCCCTCATAGATATTTGCAAATAGAATAATTATAACATTTAATATATTAAGCACCCCACGCTTTTATTCTGAAGTGACAAACTCTTTGTAATGAAAAATTATTTTCTAATTTTTAGTTCGGTTGCATATAAAAGCGTGTTTTTAGTTTTTAAACTATTATTTATTTTTCATTTTTAGTTCGATATATCAATTAGTTTTTTAAAAATAAATGCTCCAGTTTATTCACTAAAAAATTCCTTCGCCATTTTGTCAAGAGTAGTATTAGGACACAGAGGATCTGTAAAGGAATTTATTTATCCTGGCGGTCCTAATCAGGATAACGGGATACTGTTTTTAAATTATTGCATTGTCATCGGTCCTTGATACGTGTGCAAAGTTTCAAAGAAATTGAATCGCTGGGAGTTGGTAAAAATTAGGCTCAAAGATTCCGTTACATAAATAGATAGATAGATAGATAGATACAACCCAAGCTAATAAAAGCGTGTTAAAAAGACAATGAAAGTCCGAAAAAAAGTTCTCGCCTGTAGAGAAAATGCAACGGTGTCAATATTCTGTCTCACTTTCAATTATTCTCCTTTTGTTGCTCGCACACGATGTAAACGACGCATTTAGACAGCGATAGTTGATTGCCGTCTTTATTTGTATGACGTTTGTGGAATATTTTTAACTTGGGTTTTTAGTCTACTACTAAAGATCTATTCAATAGTAAAAATGCCACAAGCGTCATACAAGTAAGCGTCGATAATCAACTATCGCTGTCTAAACGCGTCGTTTACATCGTGATGCGCGAGCAACAAAAGGAGAATAATACTTGAAAGTGAGACAGAAGTGATGACACCGTGGCATCTTTATTACAGGCGAGAACTCCTACCACATTCAGATAGAATTTAAAACAATGTGCTTTTAGAGAAATATAGTTGTCATATATTTGTTTTTATCACTTGTTATTCGAACAAAAATATTTCTAATTTTTATGAAAGCAAATGACAAAAGCCAAACACCGCCACCAAAGCAACACGATACTGACAAATCGCACCCAATATAACGCAATAAAACAACTGGAAACCATTTCCAGTCACAATTTTATTGCCCCTCCGTTCTCGAAACTATTATTTTTATTGGAAACATCCGAAAAACTGGCAAAGTAATTTTCTATGTTGGAAAATAACATTAAACTTTATACGGACCAGTAAAAAAACAACTTCGGCACCGGAAGTTTTATTTTTGATTTATAGGAGTGGCTTAGGAGAATAGAAATAAGTTCGGGAAGAAGTTACATGAGTTATGTGTCTTTTAGAAATATTCGATTTGGTTTTTAGCATATTTATGTTTTACCCATCTATTATTGATCTGTAATACCTTAGAAACGGAATATGTTATGGTAGCAATAATACCTGCTATCACACCTAGGGCATTATAAGCGGGCATTATGATAATGCCCGCTTATAATGCCTAATGCGCTAATATGGAAATTTTATTGCTTATCCAATTTTATTTCTCTCACAATAAAGATCAAGTTTATACAAAATATATGTATTAAAATAAAATCAATAACTTACCAGTTCCTGAAAATATGCCATTAAAACGGTTTCGGTTATTTGAAGAATTGCGTTCGCATCTTTCCAAATACCAAATATGCCATACTCCCGATCATACTGTTGCCTTGATTTAACTGGCAAAAGATTTTCGGTCGCTTTTATGGCCTTTTCTCTTATATTTTGTGGAATTTCTTCCATTTTGAGCAAATCGTTAAATAAAAAATGCCAACTGACTAACTGATAGAAACATCAAAGTCAAACTTAACACCAGTCATTATCTACTTACGTATACAGGTACAGGTGCAACTTATTTTTATATTGCGAATAAATAATGTAATTAGTCATTGAAAAACTCTTTTGGGTAAAACATAAAGCATTGTATGCACCACGGGCTTTACTGGACTATAATGCCCATCAGGTCGAAATCTAGCCCTCCGGGCTATTTCTCGACCTTCAGGGCATTATAGTCCTAGTAACGCCCTTGATACATAAATAGCTATTACAAGGTTATTTACGGTAAAAGGGTTTCATATAAAGTTTATTTAATAACAAAACTAATTTTTATAAAAATATGCGCTTGAAAAATATAAAACATATTACTTAAATGAAAACTCAAAAAACAATTTGACGCTACACAGCAACCTGCCCAGGTTTATTGTGTATCCTCCATCTATACCGGGTGTCAACGAATCTATTAGACAAGCAATAACTTCTAGAGTATCAAACAAATCAAAATGGCATTTGGTATAAGTAGATGGTTTGGAAAGAGGAGAGTTTTCGCATATTTCTTACTTTTTGGTTACTTTTTGTTTAACTGGAAATTACTCAAATTTTAAATTTTTAAATGAAACACCCTCTATATTTTATCATTTTCGGATTCCTAAAACAATTCTAAAGAAAATTTTGACATTTTTAAAAGTTTTTACGCCTACTTGATTTTTGTAAGAGCCATTTTAATATTGCATCAAGGTGGCTATGATTCTTTATATATGATTCTATTTTCAATCCGATCGCAAAGAAATTGGTATCATTAGATTCGTTAAAAAATTATTCGAAATGTGCTTATCTAAATAGGGTTGCCATTTGAAAAATAATACTTAGATACGAAAATGTCTATTTGCCAAATTCTTTCATTCCTATCTTTCATATTAGTCACTAAAACTACGCGATTGCATTTTTTAACATCACCTACGGCCACTAAATTAATTTACATCCAAACGTCTAGATGCAATATTAAAAATGGCTCCAAAAAAATTAAGTTGACCTAATTTTTTTTTAATGTCACTTTCTGACACTTGCAAAAAAGGGCCTCTAAGAGGCACCATAATGCCTAGTCCATATGTACGGTAAAATATTGCGGAATTATGTATACAGTGTGTCCAAGATAAGGATCCTAAGCATGGGAATCTCAGTAACTATTGGAGACACAGCTTAGGTTAAATTAGGAAAAAGTTGTGTTTTTTAAAGCTTATTTACATGCCGTTTAAAAACTTGAAAACATTTCATGGCCTGCTGAGATATTTGGCAAAAACGAAAATTTGACTATCTCGATTTTATTTTTTCTGACTTAATTTGAAGAGATATAAAAACTAATAACACTTTTTAGCTACTACATGATGGTATTTTTAGATTTTATACCCGACGTTTCGTTTTCAAGAAACCATCATCAACTTTATTTTTTTATATGGCTCGAAAAAATACATTTTGATGATTACAAATTTAACAATGTATCACATGACATATTTTAATTTTAAGTTAAAAGAAAAATTGCATTTTTTCTATTTTTTAAAGTTATTTTTAAGTAGGCCTTGCAAACAAATGCTTGAAAGTTAATACCTGTTACCTGTTACCATATCTGTAACATAATTTAATATCATTATAAAATAGTATTTGTCGTTATTACCCTGTTTGTCAAGTTGTTGTTTTTAGAGCAATTGTTCTTATTGTTACTGTTGTCTTTATTATTGTTTATTGGTGAATAGTTAATATCTATTGTGTTATTATCGTCGAATATTCCGGGTGGCAATTATAGCCATGAAGAAAAGTTTAACGTGCTAACGTGTTACACTGTATACAGAATCACGTGACTACTATATCGAAATTTCATTGGGCTGTCGACTGCCATGTTACAAAACTAACAGTTCCAATAAGTTTCGGAGAAAAAATATAAATTCTCAACTTTTTTACGGCAAATTTATAATCTAATTTTTTTTTGCTTCTAAAAACGGACTACTTTTTAAAAATTGTGCCAATCCGCAGTTTCTTTTTTAACTTTGAACAAACCACGAAGGCTAAAAGCCTAAATACTAACGTACCGTGGGTGTCTTAAGCGAGGTGAGAGAGGGAGTTTGTTGACACGGGACTTGAATACTTGAAGATTTGGGGAGGGGGAAGGAAAGACGGTTTTACATTCTAGAAACTCTAGGGATAAAAGAACAAACATAGTGGAAAAGTTCGGGACCTGTCCAGTTGGACCGTATAGGGATGCATACGCGCGGCACCACGAGTTTCTCTGTTGGGAACCGTGAGTGGAGGAACTGTACTGGACAATACTTCAGAGTAGGAGCCATGAAAGTACCTAAAAAAGCGATAAATCCCCCACAACCCGACGATGGGCAAGAGAGGAAAGCCTTTCTGTAAGCAAAGGATCATTAATAAGACGAATAGCTCTTCTTTGAATGGAATCAAGTTACGGATTGACGCATTTTTTGTTCACATGAGGACAAGGTATACATTTTTAGTGTTCTGCGGTTTCTCGTTCTTTCTAACAGAACCTGCATGGGTTTTTTTGCCGGGCCCATTGTTTCCAGATGTTTTTTTTGGTTTGCAATGACCTGTTAGTTGAGTTACTGTAATTCTTAGTGTCTTCTGATGGTAATTTCTTTCTCCCTTTTATAAATTTTGGTGAGTATGCCTCTATAGGATATTTTTCGCTTGTCGCTGTCCTGGTGTTCTTACCCACCAGTCTTGGGATTCAGTCATGATTCATAATCTAATATAGATAACCTTACTAGGAATGACGTAATACCACAGTATAGGACTCGGGACCTACCATTGCTCTACCAGCACCCCCATTACAGTTTATCATCTTCTCTATTGCCTGGGTGCCCCTCATGTCCTGGTACCTAGGCTTGTTGGACACACACACCTCTCTCAGGGCAACTACACAGTTCTGCTCCAGGTTGGAGCTGATCTTACAGGAACCGATCGCGCTGATAACTGCTGTCTAAATACATTACTGTAATTTTATTCATAGATCTCCTTTTTGTGATTTATGACACTTATCACGTGACTTCTTTTATGGTGGGAAAGTCAATAAGACCTATTTCCGTTCGCCTGACGACTTAAAATTTTCCGATTTGACTGACAATGAGTTATTTAAATTAGAACCAGTAACTATAAAAAAACTATAATTTTTTAATGTTTTTATGTGTCAACGGTTTTATTTTCTTTAAAGTTAAAAGTTTCAGCCCCTCTTCCAACAGTACCTCAAAACATAAAGTGCATTATTATTCCTTTGCCCTATACAACTTCATAGCAATTTCAAATAAGAGAAATTCAATGTACTCGTACCTGTCTGTCACAAGTTCTAAGATTAATTGATTGCAGACTGACACATTGATTGAGTCATCAATAGGAAACGATTTTGAATCAGGGAAAATACGATTAACAACATTTAGGGGTTAAAAGGGGTTATATATTAAGAAACTTCTTTTATAGTTCTAATTTTTATTTATAAAAAATCATTTGACTGAAAAATAATAAATTTTCTATCACGTTCGTTAGTTTTTAAAACGAATATGTACATTTTAAGATTAAAATAAATAATAGTTTAAAAACTAAAAAAACACGCTTTTATATGCAACCGAACTAAAAATTAGAAAATAATTTTTCATTACAAAGAGTTTGTATTACAGTAATAAAAGGTCAAACAATGAATCATAATTATATACCTCAAAATAGAATTATAATAAAATTTAAGATAATAACAGAATAATTCACTTCAGAATAAAAGCGTGGGGTGCTTAATATGTTAAATGTTATAATTATTTCATTTGTAAATATCTATGAGGGAAAAGTTATGAAAAATAGTAAAATGCACCCCACGCAAATTTTATTATAATTCTATTTTGAGGTATATAATTATGATTCATTGTTTGACCTTTTATTACTGTAATAAAAACTCTTTGTAATGAAAAATTATTTTCTAATTTTAAGTTCGGTTGCATATAAAAGCGTGTTTTTTTTTAAACCATTATTTATTTTTCATTTCTTAGTTCGATATATCAATTAGTTTTAGGCGCACATGTGATATTGAAATGTTTCACGAACTATTTCGTAATCTAATCATTTCATTTAAAGCTTCACTGTTGTATGGGGTTTCAGAACGCAACTACTCCGAACAAGTTTCTGTCAGCCTTATGCTGAGAGTACGTCCGAAACTGCACGCATGCGCAGATCGCGCACTAGCTCTTTCTCTGTTACTCTCCTACAGAAAATCTATAAAGGAATTTATTTATCCTGGCGATCCTAATCAGGATAACGGGATACTGTTTGCAGATTATTGCATTGTCATGGGTCCTTGATACGTGTGCAAAGTTTAAAAAAATCGAATCGCTGGAAGTTGGTGAAAATTAAGCTTAAAGATTCCGTTACATACATACATACATACATACATACATACAAACAACCCAAGCTAATAAAAGCGTGTTAAAAAATAATAGTTTAAAAAAACTAAAAAACACGCTTTTATATGCAACCGAACTAAAAATTAGAAAATAATTTTTCATTACAAAGAGTTTGTCACTTCAGAATAAAAGCGTGGGGTGCTTATATTTGTCATTTGTATTTCAAAATATTAGAAAAAAATTATTATAACATTTAATATATTAAGCACCCCACGCTTTTATTCTGAAGTGACAAACTCTTTGTAATGAAAAATTATTTTCTAATTTTTAGTTCGGTTGCATATAAATGCGTGTTTTTAGTTTTTTTAAACTATTATTTATTTTTCATTTTTTAGTTCGATATATCAATTAGTTTTTTAAAAATAAATGCTCCAGTTTATTCACTAAAAATTCCTTCGCCATTTTGTCAAGAGTAGTATTAGGACACAGAGGATCTGTAAAGGGAATTTATTTATCCTGGCGGTCCTAATCAGGATAACAGGATACTGTTTTTAAATTATTGCATTGTCATCGGTCCTTGATACGTGTGCAAAGTTTCAAAGAAATTGAATCGCTGGGAGTTGGTAAAAATTAGGCTCAAAGATTCCGTTACATAGATAGATAGATAGATAGATAGATACAACCCAAGCTAATAAAAGCGTGTTAAAAAGAGAGATATGTACAAATTAAACCTTATCCTATAGAAAATATTCACCATTTTCTTATCTAAACCTCTCGTCCTTTTACCCCAAAGTAGCGTTAATATATACACCCCTCTTACAAAGCGATTTTCCATTGATCATCCAGCCGATACATCAATCTGAAATAAATCAATTTTGGAACGTATGACACGTTTATAAACGATTTCTTCTATTTAAAATTAATGGGATAGAGTCTGATAAAGAGCAAGTATAATAGATTTGAGCTCCTTTATAAGTGATTTTTATAGATAACATACCAACAATGTTTTTCAAACTTTTCCTATTTGATATAATGGCTTTGTTTGCGGGTTCGATTCTGAACCGGTTCTGGGACTATTCGCATGCGCAGTGAAAAAAGCAGCGTTCGCGGTTAGTAAAGTCCTGAATTTTTAATAACAGTTCTGTGTTCGCGGGTTACAATGGAATCAGTTCGTTACCGGTTCGTAACCTGATTAGCAGTCCTGGGATTTTTGTTGGAACTAAAAGTTCAGTTCGGAATTTCATGCGCATTGTCGACATGGTCAGCTGTTTTCTGTTTTTGAAGTACAGAAATAAACCTTTGTATTACAGTTTATTTGTTTCTGCCACTTTTTATGCGGGTTATTATACCTGTTGTATTTTTTTTTTTAATATATTTTTGTGATTCTGAGCGTATATAAACAAAGGATTTTTAATTATATTCCGTATGAATGTATGTATGCAATAAAATAAATAAAGATTTAATTAAAAAATATAGACAATATTACAATATTTTACCATTTCTTGTTGTTTGAATTTTATCTTTAGTTATATAAAACACAGAGGAGGCAGGGAATTCCTCGTCTTCCGCCGAGAGATCCCGAGTGGCGTTCAACAGTATAAAAATTTACCTTTTTGTTTGAATTTATTTTTTTGTGTAGTATTCAATTTAACCATGAAAAATCCTAACCAAAAGGCTAGGTTAGAATACATCCTCAGCTGTATAGACAATCGTTCGCAGTAAATAAAAATTACGAACTAATAAATAACTTGACATGCGCTTTAAAACAATTCTAAACCAGTTCGGTTCTGGTTTAGAATCAGTTCATTACTAGACCCGCGAACCAAGCTAATCAATGTCAGGCGCTGCTCTATAATAATACATATTTAATTTTTTAATGCAAAACATAAAAGTACTTGATTTTTAAAAACAACTACAAATCTATTTAAACCAAATATTATTTGGCTTTTCTCCAGAATAAATATTTTCGAGGTTTGTTCCTACAGCACTTGGAAACCGTTTGCAAACTGTCAAGGGCATGCGCACGAGACAAAATTCGTCGAATTTTATCTCCTGCGCATGAGACTTTTTCTGGTTGTAGCCGGTTTGCAAACGGTTTCCAAGTGCTGTAGGAACAAATCTGTAATATATATTTTAAGAAACTTGTAGGTAATTTGATTGAAGTTGATGAAAACTTTGATATCTATTGGTGCCCAAACGGTGAGGTTTATCGACTCCAATAAAAAGTACCTTATTTTTTAAGTTTTTCAGTGTCTATAAAATGGCACCCCAGCTTTGCGATATCTGTCAAAATAAAAAAGTTATGATGTATATAAATTTTAAGTTTTAGGTAAAGTGCCCTCTGGCGGTATTTAAAAAAATACTTTTGTCCTAAAATTTTAGAATCTGCAAAGCTCGATTTGTGTGCAAAATATCAACTGGATTTTTTAAAAAATAAATGCAACATGGCGAAAAAACCAAAATAAAAATTAAACTTTGACGGCTCGTAACTCAAAAACGAATGAAATTTTGAAAAAAAATATAAGAAGCTCTACCCTTATTTTGTCAGGTAGAATCACCCCCTTAAGTTTCGTCAGTTTATTAAAATTATTTATTAAATATTAAATACTTTTTTGTAATAACTGTGGGTTTAACTATGCAACAAATATTGCTTAAAAAAGTACTACATTAATATAAACCTTTAAGGCGATCAGGGTCGTCCCTAAATTTTTATGTCTATTAACGGTTGCAGAAAAAGTATATTTTGCTAGATAGCATTTTTAGCTATTTACAAAATTTGCCATACCTGAAAAAAGCTACCGGCCTTGCCTGATAAATGTATTAGGCCTCAGACACGATACTAAGCATCAGCGGCCAGCGTTGAGCGGCAAAAGTTCTTTATTCCCGCATAAATATCAAAACGGCGCTCTCACATTTTCCGCTCAACTTTGGTCGCTGACGCTAACGCTTAGTATCGTATCAGAGGCCTCATACTTTTTAATTTTCATAAAAAGATGTCCACTTATTCGTAAATTTACAGCTACTTAAGGCGATTTATGTATTAAAAAACATATCGTAAAATAGAGAAAGTATAAAAATCGCTCTGCAGCCTCCATAAAGCCCAGACCTATCATTCTCCGATATTAATCTTTTATGTTTATATAAGCCGGCTTTTTTCGAATTTATAAACACTCCAACCACTTATATAATACACAAACAAAATATTAAAATATTAAACAGCTAATAAATCTCGAGCAATTGTTTTATAAGAGCCGCCTTTTATGGCCCACCCAATGTTTGTACGCCTTTTAACAAAACAAAAGACTGTCGCTTTTCGTGTCGGTTGGGCCCCTTTCGAAAAACAAAGGAGGCCGGGGTGCCCTTTTCGGCCGATAAATAAAGGTAACTAAGGGTCTGGTAATAAAAAAAGGTTTTTAAGGGAGTATGATTTGTTTTAGAATGTTATAGGGTAATGCGAAAAGCGCTTTTAAAGTTTTATACAAGGTTTATCCAATCCAAGTGAAACCGTTTTTAAAACTCTGATAATACAGGGCGTTACAAATTTGAGAGGCGCCATTAGAATCTCGGGACGGTAAGAGATGCACTTTATTTGAAGAGATATTTTAAAACAAATGACACATTCGCATTGCCACTTTTTCTGTTCTATAAAAAGATCCGACGTTTCGTCTTTCAGCGACCATCATTAACTTTGTTTGTTTTTAATGGGCGGAATATTTGGTTTTAAACTAAATAAACTCGTATTATAATTTTAAATCCAAAGAGTTATTACACAAACTGACTGTTAACCATTCTTTGTTTTTTAAGATCGCCAGACAATGATGGAGATATACCTATTTGTTCTAAAGTGTAATGCCTTGTTTTTAAAAATATTTGTTTCGAGTCAAGACATAAACCAAAAATCGGGTAATTTCTGTAAATATTTTTCGCCATTATAGAACTAGATACCCATTTTTAATAAAAGCTTCATTTAATTTGCAAGGTAAGTATGTATGTATGTACGGGCAGAGACAAGAATGAGACGAGTAACTGGTCCTAACAATTTGTCCATTGTATTTATCTCTTTCTGGTTTAACGCAAGTTCCAATAAATATGTCTTTGTCTTTCATCGTGGCAGGCTATCGTAGATGGAGCAATCATCGCTTTGCCCTGGTTGCCAAGTTGTTTACAATTTCTGCATGTAGACTTTAATGTCCTTTTTTGGCTCACATCTAATTAAGAGAAAGAAAATATACCATGAATCGAATATTTTTAACTTGACAACGTTGCCGCAGGCGTCACGCCGAAATGTTAATCGATATTTGTGTTTGATATTTTTCAATGGCCGATTTGTTTGGACAGTTTGTTTACATTTTCTGTGATTTATTGTGTGTTTCGTGGTTTTTTACCTTTAATTGGACTTTGAATATTGACTTTTATTAGTGATCACAGTGTATATATTAAATTTGTGCTTTTCAACAGATAATTTAAGGTAATATTGACATGGTCATCTGTAAGAAAAAATCTTTATAAAAACCAAATAAATGACATTTTTAATAAAGTGTGTGTAATTATTGAACTAAACCCCAATATTTTATATTAATAGGAAACAAAAACAAGTACCTAACATTAAGGGCTAAAATAGCACAGCTATATAATTTGAATTTGGCGGGCAAACGATAAAGTCGACTTACGCGCCATCTGCATTTGCCTTCCTTGAAGACAGACAAGGAAGGCCCAGCAGCTATCTCTCTCGGATAATTTATTTACATTTAGTTGCTCGTCTCATTGTTGTCTCTGGTACGGGTAAAACTTGCAACTAGATTTTTGAGCATTTATCTTTAACCGATTGAGCCAAAACTTGGTATACACGTTTAGTTTGGATGACAATGCATGAATAGATGTGTAACGTCATTCTAAATCCAACATGGCGGAACCCACAAGATGGCGTACTAGTTATTTTGAATGCACTTCCACAATATGGGTATTAAATGAAAGGGCTTGCCAAGAGTAACTTGAAAAATAAAAAGACTTCATTCCAAATCCAACATGGCGGAACATCCAAGATGGCGGACTAGTTACTTTTAGTGCACTCATACAATATAGGTATCAAATTAAAGGGCATGCTGAGAGTATCTCAAAAGAATTGACCTCTTTCTAAATCCAACAAGGTAAACGCACTTCTACAAAATGGGTATCAAATGAAAAGGCTTGCTGCGAGTACGTCAAAATTAAAGTGACAATATTTATATCGCGGATCAAGTTTTTATACTTTTCTACCATATTAGTATCAAATAAAAGGTGTCCTCGATGCAAAAACCTTATTGTATTGCAGTTAGAGTGTTTAAAATTAACCAGCAGAATACCTTGCAACAATGATGCCTTGAATAAGATAAACAGACTGTGAAACCTGTTTAGCTATAACGAAAAAATTAAAATGTAAATTAAAAGTAAAAAACTATTTTTAAAACAAGCTTTTATTAAAATGCTCTAAAAAGAATAAAATCAACGTTTTCTTTAAAACTTTTGCTATAAAAATATAGCGTTATTACACAATTTATATGATACAAAAGCTTGTCGCGAGATTTACCTGTGTAGATAAACAAATAAATTAAATAACTTGATTTAATTGCTTCTAACTTTATTAGTTTTTAAAGTAAGTGAACAGAAGTACTTAAATCTCGCGACAAGCTTCTATATCATATAAAAGCTTGTTTTAAAAATCATTTTTTACTTTTCTCTCCCTCCCTCTATTTTTTTTTTTTTTTTTGGTTTTGGTCCCTTCAGGTCCAATCCACCACTCTCCCCCTTCCGGACTATGGTTTCCAGGGCTTCGTCGGCGGAAAATCTGGATAATCGAGCTCGTAGCTCCCAGAAATTCCAAAAAGAAAACAAAAATAATTCTACAATCAATGCAATGCATACATTGTCGGCTGTCAAACCAAGACCTGCTACTGGTGTTACGTATAACCTTCACTTTCACTACTGACAGTTCCCATGGCACGCCCATCTTTTCCCGCCATTTGAGAAATACCTCGTGTTCACCACCAAACAGGATACCACCAGCTTATAGGAATCTTCGCTCACAGCGCTTAGATCCAGAAGAAAGATGCCGTCAATTTTTCCTTGATCCCCGAAGGTAAAAACGTTCATACGGCACCTCTAACCGCCACTCCGGGAAGAAGTTTGTAGTCCTCTACCACGTCCGCACTGTCCGGAGGTCAAACAAAGAGTCTTTTTTTTTTACTTTCAATTTATTAGCTAATTGCCGTGTCGCAACATTGTGTTTCCTAATCTAAATTGCTAATAGCAAAAGATTTCTAAACTCTGTGTCTTGTTTGTTTTTTTTTTGTCGAAAGAATTATTTGTTGTTATTAAAATTTAAAAACTTCGCGCCTTATGATATAATTTATAGATATATAACACAAAATCCAAGTTCTGACAGCAATAAGGCAGACATGACTAAAAATCCATTTCCACCGACTGTTGTTTATCTATAAAAGGGATGCAGATGACGCCAAAATTCTGCGAAAGATTCCAAGTTCTGGGATAAAACCCGATGAAAGGTCCCAGATGGTAAATTCATTAAGAGATATGGCGTGTGCCATAAGGGCGTTATGGGGTGATAAGTACGCAAAAGTAAATATTCGAGATAAGTAATAAACGATGTAAGTCCGTAGATCGTAGGTATCTTTAGATCCAGAATAGATTGAAAAAATAGGTTGTCTTTAGCATTTTACATCTTATTTTTAACACGCTTTTATTAACTTTGGGTTGTAACTATCTATCACATCTATCAATCTGGCTGTCTTGTAACGGAATCTTTGAGCCTAATTTTTAACCAACTTCCAGCTATTCGATTTCTTTGAAACTTTGTACACGTATTAGGACCCATGACAATGCAATAATCTGCAAACAGTATCCCGTTATCCTGCTTTGGATCGCCAGAAAAAAGAAATTCCATTATATTATAAAAACAACACCTGGGCTGCCATCTGTTGGCAACATTTCAAACTTTGCTACTCAATGAAGAAGAAATTTTTAGTGAGTTGCCATCTGTTGGCAACATTCCAAACTTTGCACTCTTGTTCACTAAAAAAAAATTTCGCCATTTTGTCAAGAGACAAAGCATTGATAACTAACTAAAAATGAAAAATAATTAATAGTTTAAAAAAACTAAAAAAACACGCTTTTTATATGCAACCGAACTAAAAATTAGAAAATAATTTTTCATTAAAAAATATTGTCATTTCATAGTAAAAAGCGTGGGGTGACTAAATATATTAAATGTTATAATTATTATATTTGCAAATATCATATGATGGAAAAGTTATGAAAAAATAGTAAAATGCACCCCACGCTTTTTACTATGAAATGACAATATTTTTTTTAACGAAAAATTATTTTCTAATTTTTAGTTCGGTTGCATATAAAAGCGTGTTTTTAGTTTTTAAACTATTAATTATTTAAATTCCAATTGCTTTATGCTTCACTTAAGGTTTAATTTTGTGATTTGTTTGTATTGCTATTTTTCCTTGGCACTGGCTTTTGCTCAATTATAAGAAGATAACCGCCGTCCGGCGGTTTTTTAATTTACGTGTGTGAAAACCACCAAAAATGTAAATTAATTTGATATTACTGGCGAGGTTTTATTTATTTAATCGGTAGAAGGGGATTTTGTTTTTTTGCTCTTCAAAATTTTTTGAGGACAAAATCACTTTCGTTTAGAAAACTTCAAAGTTAGTTTTGTATTTCCATCATAAATCTCACGCGAGATTAGATAGGGAAGAAAGGGGTTAAAGAAAATTTCACCCAATCTCAACAAGGGGGAGGGGGATCCAAAATATGGAAAAAACACCTCACGTAATTGATTAAAATTAAATTATAAAAGAATAAAAATTAAAAATAGGAAAAACTGTATAAAAATTTTTCAAGAATAATATATAAAAAGAAAAAAATAGTTACAACAGTCATAACCCTGTAGCTAGCTATCGTTGACTTTCCGGACATCCTATATAGTACAAACCTGTTTAAGGTTTAATTTTAATCATTTTCGTCTATATTTGAAAATATCCATAGACAAATCAAAATTTTAATTATATTTCTCCCAAAATGTCTTTTAAATAAATATTAGTTTTAAAAAACACGCTTTTATATGCAACTGAACTAAAAATTAGAAAATAATTTTTCATTACAAAGAGTTTGTATTACAGTAATAAAAGGTCAAACAATGAATCATAATTATATACCTCAAAATAGAATTATAATAAAATTTAAGATAATAACAGAATAATTCACTTCAGAGTAAAAAGCGTGAGGTGCTTTATATTAAATGTTATAATTATTTAATTTGTAAATATCTATGAGGGAAAAGTTATGAAAAAATAGTAAAATCCACCCCACGCTTTTTACTCTAAAGTGAATTATTCTGTTATTATCTTAAATTTTATTATAATTCTATTTTGAGGTATATAATTATGATTCATTGTTTGACCTTTTATTACTGTAATACAAACTCTTTGTAATGAAAAATTATTTTCTAATTTTTAGTTCGGTTGCATATAAAAGCGTGTTTTTAGTTTTTTAAGCTATTATTTATTTTTCATTTTTTGGTTCGATATATCAATTAGTTTTCTGCGGACTTCCCAACAGAGAAACTCGTGGTGCCCCGCGTATGCATCCCTATACAGTTCAATTGGACAGGCCCCGAACTTCCCATTTCGTTCGTTCTTTTATCCCTAGAGTTTCTAGACTGTGGAACCTGCTGCCAGCGGAGGTCTTTCCTTCCCCCAAATCTTCAAGTTTTCAAGTCCCGTGTTAACAAACTTCCTCTTACCCCTGCTTAAGACACCCACGGTACGTTAGTATTTAGGCTTTCAGCCTTCGTGGATTGTCCAAAGAAATAAAAAAGAAAATGTGATATTGAAATGTTTCACGAACTATTTCGTAATCTAATCATTTCATTTAAAGCTTCACTGTTGCATGGGGTTTCAGAACGCAACTACTCCGAACAAGTTTCTGTCAGCCTTATGCTGAGAGTACGTCCGAAACTGCACGCATGCGCAGATCGCGTACTAGCTCTTTCTTTGTTACACAAAAATCTATAAAGGAATTTATTTATCCTGGCGATCCTAATCAGGATTGCGGGATACTGTTTGCAGATTATTGCATTGTCATGGGTCCTTGATACGTGTGCAAAGTTTCAAAGAAATCGAATCCCTGGAAAGTTGGTGAAAATTATTCTTAAAGATTCCGTTACATACATACATACATACATACATACATACAACCCAAGCTAATAAAAGCGTGTTAAAAATACATACTTTCAAAGACAACTGTAGTTTCACTAATTGTCTTTGATACTATGTTAAAATGCCGTAAAATATATATTTAGGCAAATTATTTTTTATAGAATTGTATCTCTATTTTTTTTCAATTATCTGACTTTTGAGTACATTTGCGATCGTTCTTCATATTCGCTAAACTTAACATAGACAAATTAATGAATTCCAAAATATGTAAATTACTTCGGACCTTGAGAGTGTGAACACAAGAAGCAGATAAAAATCTTCACACCATTAATTTTGTGGTCCATCGGTTCACATACAAAGAACATTATTAATTAACGTATTTTGACATTTAAATTACCCGTTGCTCATAGTTCGCGCCAAAATATTAAATTTGCTCGGTTGGAAAATTAAATTAAAATTGGCGTTAACTCTTGATGAGTTTCGACAATTATGGTTGGTACTATGGAAGTTTTATGTGTTTTGTAACACCAAACAAAACACGTAAAACTTGAGAGTGTATTAACTCATTTAACAAAGCAAAATAGAAGCTTTTTGGTATACTTAATGCCATCGATATTTTATTGAGTTAGATTTTTCAGAAGCATCGCAGATTAGTCTGGATGTATTATGTTTTGTAATGCAAATAACATAGCCCCACAAAAAAGATGGGGGTCCGAAGGACTTAGACCATCGTATCTTTATGTTTTCGGGGTCGCTGAATCCGAATCTGGTGTCGGTTTGATCCCATCAGGTCAGGTCAAGGTCATTTTAAGGTAAAATCATCAAAATTCATGGAAAATAGACGACAAACTTGGTACCTTTATGTTTTTGGGGTCGCTTAATCCAAATCCGGGAGGGTCAATTTAACTACGGATTCAGATTAAGCGACCCAATAACCCCAAGATATCATGATTTTGGTGCATTTACAATAACTTCTGATGATTTGACCTTGATTTCAGCCTGATAGGATCAATTGGACTACGAATTCGTATTCAGCGACCCCAAAAACATAATAAATAATAGTTTAAAAAACTAAAAAAACACGCTTTTATATGCAACCGAACTAAAAATTAGAAAATAATTTTTCATTACAAAGAGTTTGTATTACAGTAATAAAAGGTCAAACAATAAATCATAATTATATACCTCAAAATAGAATTATAATAAAATTTAAGATAATAACAGAATAATTCACTTCAGAATAAAAAGCGTAGAGTGCATTTTACTATTTTTTCATAACTTTTCCCTCATGGATATTTACAAATGAAATAATTAGATTTAACATTTATAATATATTAAGCACCAAACGCTTTTATTCTGAGGTGAATTAGGTATTCTGTTATTATCCTAAATTTTATTATAATTCTATTTTGAGGTATATAATTATGATTCATTGTTTGACCTTTTATAACTGTAATACAAACTCTTGGTAATGACAAAATTATTTTTCTAATTTTTAGTTCGGTTGCTTATAAAAGCGTGTTTTTTTAAACTATTATTTATTTTTCATTTTTAGTTCGATATATCAATTAGTTTTCTGCGGACATGTGATATTGAAATGTTTCACGAACTATTTCGTAATCTAATCATTTCATTTAAAGCTTCACTGTTGCATGGGGTTTCAGAACGCAACTACTCCAAATAAGTTTCTGTCAGCCTTATGCTGAGAGTACGTCCGAAACTGCACGCATGCGCAGATCGCGCACTAGCTCTTTTTCTGTTACTCTCCTACAGAAAATCTATAAAGGAATTTATTTATCCTGGCGATCCTAATCAGGATAACAGGATACTGTTTGCAGATTATTGCATTGTCATGGGTCCTTGATACGTGTGCAAAGTTTCAAAGAAATCGAATCGCTGGAAGTTGGTGAAAATTAAGCTTAAAGATTCCGTTACATACATACATACATATAACCCAAGCTAATAAAAGCGTTTTAAAAATACCATGTTTGTGGTCCCTTTTCAATGAATTTTGATGGGGTTAAACCGACCCCAGATACGTATTCAGCGATTCCAAAAACAAAAAGGTAAATGGTGTTTGTCGCAGTTTACTTAAAACTCAAGCCTGGGCCCTGATTTTTGACTTAGGGAGTAGAAATTTTTAATGGAAAAGGTATTTTGTTTGCCTCTTTCTATTAGAATCAAAAGTAGGTAATTTGAAAAGAAAGGGAAGAAACCTTTTCCATCAGAAATTTTTACTCTTTAAGTCAAAAATCGAGGCAGTCATGGAAAATATAAAAAGATGGTTTGGTCCCTTTCTTTGTGTGCCGATGTTATTATTTCAGACAGAAAAGCCAGATAATTTTCGATGTAAAGATAGTTACACTAAGTTAAGATAGACAAATAGGGCATTTGCTTGCTTTCCTAGCAATATTTCAATCATTTCCAAACAATACAAAAATCGAAATACCACCGCTAAAATTCCACGGTCCATTGCCGAGCCCAATCGCCCGGAAAGTGTCAAACAATTGTCGTGCAGTGCCATTAGACCATCCCGGCCACTCGATGGGAACAAAGGGAATAAAAGGGAATCTTTTATTGAGCTACGCGTCTCAATAAATCAGAGTTGTTATAGAGAGGGCTAGAACAGTGCGTTGGTAAAAATCAACCAGTAGGGGTAGGAGAAGGGTGTTTCTATCAGTTGTATCTAGTTGGGTGTACGTGGCTTGTCTAGTTTCTGTCAATAATGTAGATAAACCACAGCGATAGTAAACTCGTTTTAAGTTTTAAACTCGATTATATTGAGTGTTTCACTTAAAGATGTATGTCTTGTACAGGGTATTCCATTTGAGAGGAAAACAGCATAGTTTTTTACTTTCTTCGTATTTTTATTAATTCAAGAGAGCCAATCGATGTATTTTTGTTCGGAGAATTTAAAAATCGTAATAAAAAAACCAATTGCATGGAAAACAATTGAAGAAATTAATTGTACCCTGTGATTTTTAAATTCTCTCAGCTTAAATACTGTTGTTATCTTGATCTTCTTAAAAAATACGAAAAACGTCAGAAAATATGCCCCTTTTCCTCTTAAATGAAATGCCCTGTACTATATACGTGAGAGAAATTAAAAAAATGAAAACATACGTTTGTTTATATTGTTAGTAAGCCAAAGAATCGTCTCCTTGAATAATTTACCTTACTTTTGAAATACCCTGTATATATTTCTGTATCAAAATATGATAAAAAGAAATAGAGCGCGGGTGGCATATCTAATTTGAATCCATTACGAATATAATTTTCAAAATTTGATCGATGGGATCGATTATTTTAGTTGATTGTCCGGGTACACTGACAAATTGATATCGTTTATGTTATGTCAAAATAATTTCGATGGTAATATTGTTTTAACTGAATAAAATTACCGTTGATTTATTCTTTATCGATGAACAGGTGGGAAACACGTTAGGAGTAAAATATTAATAAGGAGAAGGAACTAAATCTGTTTTTTTTTATTAACACAAAAATTATTAAGAAAATATTATATTTAGTCCTTGGGCCAGTAATTAAATAGACTTCATGACAAGAACACTTTTAAGACATTTAGGGAGGTTCCTTTTAACGAGTCTACCAGGAATATTCATACCATTAATGCGGCGCTTTAGCCCAGCCTGTCAATGTCAAATGTTTCGGATGTCGGACTGGGCGAACGCGTCACTTTTTTGTCGGACAGTCACGAAACCCGCCTAGTACAACGAAACATATGTTTGACCCTTATGGTTTCATCACAGTAACCCTTGCTATTTTTGGCACAATGTTTAAAAATTTCATATAAAACATTGTGGTTAACTTGTACGCCAAATAAAGTAAAGCGTTTGCCAAGTTCGAGAGCCGAAACATTTGACATTGACAGACTGGGTTAACGCGCCGCTTCCATATATGGCGGTATGAATATTCGTGGTAAACTCGTTAAAAGAAACCCCCTAAAAAGGTTTTAAGTGTTATAATCATAAAGTTCATTTCATAACTGGACCAGAAACTAACATGAGGAAATGCGAGATATTTCCAGACGATGCGATGGTGGCAGGGCCGTATTAACTGTTTGAGGCGCCCTAGGCTAGAATTCCCGGAGCGCCTATATTCTCCCAAAAGCAAAAAAAAGGTCATTTCCTCCTCACAGACAAAGTAGTCACCAAAAATCTTCACTCAACCTAAACTTTTTTAAAAACTCCCTGTCTAGCGCCTATTGCTCCCCTGTCTGGCGCCTATGTTTTCATGGCGCCCTAGGCTGTAGCCTAGTCAGCCTAATGGATAATACGGCCCTGGATGGTGGAGTTTTCTGGTCGAGGCTTTAACCAACTCTTTGTTTGACCTCCGGACAGTGCGGACGTGCGTAGAGGACTACAAAGTTCTTCCCGGAGTGGTGGCTAGAGGTGTCGTACCAACGTTTTTTACCTTCGGGGATCAAGGAAAGATTCTAGCCAAATTGACGGCATTTTTCTTCTGGATCTAAGCACTGTGAGCGAAGATTTCTATAAGCTGATGGTATCCTGTTTGGTGGTGAACACGAGGTATTTCTCAAATGGCGGGAAATAGATGGGCGTGCCATGGGAACTGTCAGTAGTGAAAGTGAAGGTTATACGTAACACCAGTAGCAGATCTTGGTTTGACAGCCGACAATTTATGCATTGCATCGATTGCTGAATTGTTTGTTTTCTTTTGGAATTTCTGGGAGCTACGAGCTCGATTATCCAGATTTTCCGCCGACGAAGCCCTGGAAAGCATAGTCCGGAAGGGGGAGAGTGGTGGATTGGATCTGAAGGGACCAAAACCAAGAAAAAAAAATAGAGAGAGATAGAGAGGCTTTAACCAAGTACATCAACCACCAAGATTCCGGAAATATTATTTTCCGGAGTTGCACATACTATGTTTTTTCCGATTAAAATAACTTTCTAATTTTTGTGTTAGAAACCATAAAAAATTATTATTTTTTTATTTAATAAATATAAACATTATAGTTATTTGATCTCGGGGTAATGAGGGATCAACACGGGTCGATTTTAGCCGTGCGATTAGGCTGCACGGCTAAAATTGTCTTTTAGAACGTTCTGCTGCGTGCGACTTTGATCGAATGTCTAAATGAATTCGGCTTTGCGGCTACATGCGGCTAGTTTACTGGCGATTAATCGCACGGCTAAAATCGACCAGTGTAAATCCCCTTAATATGTTACTAGAGAGATATGGGTGGTGCTGTAACGTCATGCGGTATTAACGTAAGCACTATTATGACAGTTAAGTTATGCGCGATTCGATTTTTACCGTCGCTTGTGGTAATAACGTTACCGCATGGAGTAATTTGCGGGCTGATAACGCCGCGTGCTATTTAAAATAGCGAATAGAATTGCCATCCGCACAATATTTTTCTTTGTTTATTTTTAAGGTTATATTATTTATTTCGCCGATTTCTACAAATATTTTTGTAATAGAGCCACAGAGTAAAGTTAAACTACTAATCTTTGACAAACTCTTGCTTTTTTATTTTTTGGATAAATGTTGCAGGTGGAAAAGAAACGAAAAGGTTAAGATTGTCGGCCGACAATGACCTGGCTTTCTGAAAGAATGTCTTAGTCAAAATTCATCTGGAAAAGTGGGAAAATTTACAGTAAAATGTGTTTGAAATAACGGGAAAAACTATAGTATTTGCACATTAAGAATCATTTGCTTTTTAATTTTGTTAATTCGCAAACAGGTGTAACTAACCGTTCGTAATACGGCGTCTTCTATATCTCTAAAAACAAACACTAAATACCGTATGCGGGATTTAAATAGCGCTTTACGTAAATAACGAACGTAGGCGGTAACCAAAGTACCCATATCTCTCTACTATATGATATCACATTGTCATGTACTGTTGACTGACTTCAATCATCATTCGCCATCAGTGAATATTAAAAACAAAGGAAAAGGTAAAAGTCTGGAAAAAATATTTTCGGCCATGACCGGAAAAGTATATTGCCTAGCAACGCTTTCTACCTACAGCAATAACACATTTTGGAGATAAAAAAGTATTGGAAATAAGTAGATTTCCGCTCGACCTGTTTTTTTTCTTTAATTTAATCTGTAAAAATGTAAAAAAGTATTTTCATAATATTAACTTCGATTTTAGCACGCTCGTGGATACTTACAGTATAAGTATATAAAAATAATCCCCGGTTGATACAATAGAAAACTTGATACAAAAGAAACATAAAAATCCAATTTTTGCGGCAATTGTTGCACGCTCTCTAGCCCTTTGTTGCACAGTATAAATTGTAAGACTTTGAAACTTTTATCGCCCATAGGGTTAAATTAGGTCTATTGTGTTTCGCAACTAGACGAGGAAATTTACACAAATCAACGTGGTAAAAGGTGAAATAAGGGCTCGGACACGAAACAGTAATATGTACTTATAATATACAGGGTTGAACAAAATTTTATACAGGGTGTCCAAAAATAAGTGTTAAAAATTTTATAACGGACTTCTGAAGATATAACACACATATATGTCAATTAAACTTACTTAATTATACAGGGTGCCCAGTATCTTTA
Source organism: Listronotus bonariensis (assembly GCA_014170235.1). Lineage (NCBI taxonomy): Eukaryota > Metazoa > Arthropoda > Insecta > Coleoptera > Curculionidae > Listronotus > Listronotus bonariensis. Next base: position 132,337 of record JACEGR010001609.1, on the reverse strand, counting down.
CCGCCAAACTTTAAGGGGTAATTCTACAATGAAAATTGGGAAAAAAACTTCATAGGTCCTAAACGTCTTGATTTTAGCCCACAAGAAAACAAAATACCTATGTCGTCCATGTGGAGTCTAGAGACAAAATTTTTTAAGAAAAAATGGTAAGCTACTGTAATTTTCTAAAATGAAAATATATTTTTAACTTCCCATTTAGTTTGGAACTTTTTTCATAATTTGGTGTACGGTTTTTGCGTTAATAAATAGAAACCATTTCTCGGCATGGTTATTTCGTATCGCTAATATTAAATTCTGCAGTATAGGAATTTGACCATGCCGATAAATAGTTTTTATTTATTTACGCGAAAACTGTACATCAATATATATATATATATATATATATATATATATATATATATATATATATATATATATATATATATATATATATATATATATATATATATATATATATATATATATATATATATATATATATATATAATATATAAAGTTTTAATAAAATATTTTTATTTTAGAAAAATGCAGTGGCCAACAATTTAAAATTTTACCTTAAACCCTTCATGGACGACACTGGTAATTAAAAAAAACATTGTGTAAATACTCCGTAGTTCAAAAACTAAGACATTTTGGACATATGTTCATATAAATTTTTTCCTTATTTTTCATTGTAGAATCAGCCCTTAAAATTTGTCGGTATCAGAACTAACCATTTTTTTCTTTAAATTTTTTTACCTTAAACCCCTCATAGACGACAGTGGTAATTTTTTAAATGCATAAAAATGTCTTCTGATGCATAGAAAGTGTCCCTCAATTTTTTTTTAATTATCCGAACAGGTGTAAAAGTTATTATAAAAAAACATTTTTTTTAATTATTTACACTCCGTAGTTCAAAAACTAAGACGTTTTGGCCATATGTTCATATAAATTTTTTCCTTATTTTTCATTGTAGAATCGGCCCTCAAAATTTGTCGGTACCAGAACTAACCATTTTTTTCAGAAAAAAAATTACCTTAAACCCCTCATGGACGACAGTGTTTTTTTTTTAAATGCATAAAAATGTCTTCTGATGCATAGAAAGTGTCCCTCAATTTTTTTAAAATTATCCGAATTAGTGTAGAAGTTATTATAAAAAAACATTTTTTTAAATTATTAACACGGTAGTTTAAAAACTAAGACGTTTTGGCCATATAAAGTTTTTCTTATTTTTCATGGTCGAATCAGCCCTCAAAATATGTTCGTAAAGTTACTGGACACCCTGTATAAAGGGTTAAAAAATCATTTTATAGATCAAAAATTAATGATTTTATGTTATCACGAAGATTAAGTACTGCTATTTGGTACACTACTTAAAGTGTTATAAAAAGTAGCTTTTTTAACTATTCGATGTTGTTTTCACCTTTTAAACTGGTGTTTTATTTCAATGCCCTCTAGAATGTTTTTAAATATGAATCTATGCAATGTAACAGTAAACACCACAAAAACTTTTTAAATTTATGTCACAAAATATAAAATTAAGATTATTTTTAAATTATTTTGTGAATAAATTTAGTAGAATCTATTGAAAATGAATATGAATATTATGAAGTCAACAATCGCACCATAACAAAAACCATAAATAATTAATCCTTCCTTAAGGGTCTATTTTAATAATTACAAAACACATAAAGGACAAAAAGGAAAAGTCAAAGGAAATTACTAATGATTAAGGTGTTTTCTTTGTGTTACTTTCTGCCGGCTTTATTCTATTCAAGTGTCCTCAAGTGGAAATTTCTTTTTCATTATAATATTCTATTATTCTCTATTATTCTTTCTTGCCCCCATTCACCCTTAAATCTAATTAGACGACAATTTCTTATTAAGTGATAAGTCAAACTGAAGAGTTTAGAATACAGGGTGGGCCAAATTAAACTTGTATACTTTTTACCTAAAAATAACTTTTTATCTGCTGCGCCTATCTATTTTTAGTTTTTAAGAGCTAATAGGTAGATATGTTTTTTGTAGGTTTGCCAATTTTGATTAAAGACATTTAGACAGGACTGGACTTACGGGACTGTTTCCAAAATACTGTATTTAACCTTGTTGCAAAAGAAATCTGATGAAGCTACAATTAAGCTTATACGTTTTCTAAAGACAAACTATGGGAATGATTCAGTAAAAGCAAATTTATTAACAATTTAAGAATTTATGAATTATTATTATTTTTGATAAATAATGCACCCCATAAAGCATGCATGTCTATCGATTTTAAAAATGACCTTTTTTCTACTACTGTATAAATAAGAAAACTTTGTGGTCCTAGCAACGCGAATGATAACGAAAGAGAACCTTCGTGTTACCTGGTTGCTAAGCGTTGCTAGTTACGAAAGTAATATTTTCAGCGCCTGGACAAAAAGTAAGAGTAAAAAAAAAGAAAATATGCTTGTGGGAAATATTAGGATTTATTTATAAAAAGTAACTAATTTATGACAAAATATTTTAAAAAGCTAGGTTAGGTATTGACATTAAAAGTAATTGTGCAAGTTGAGCAATTAGCAAAAGAAATTGGAGGAATAATACTTGAATTAACAGTTTTTAAATTTGTTGTTGGGGTATCGTTATCACCTTTAACTACCTTAATATTCATATTTTTCACTGTTACTTCATTAGAGGAAATATTGGTAGGAATTTCGAGTAAAATCTTCTTTGAAATTTCCACCTTATTACTTTAGGATTCAGCAATATATCCCTCCGCAACAGAAGAAGACTTCCAACCTCCATGCCTTTTTAAGTTAAAAAGGGTGCAAGTTTACTTTGGCCCATACTGAATAATAACATATGTATGTGTTTTACTTACTAAAATTGGTTTCATTCGTAGAGAAAGCTTACCTGAAATAAAAAAAAACAATTATTATAATGTTAAAAAATATAGGAAATCTTTAAAAAAGACACTGGTATAAATCACTATTTTTTAAATATTTTATTATAAAGGTACTATACCTATTTTATTTTAGTACACTTGAACTGTTAAAAAACTATTAACTATTAACAATTTTACGCTTTTTTTTGCTCTTAAAATTAGTGTTTTGTTTAACTGCCTACTAGAATTTATTTTAATATGAATTTATGCAATAAAACAGTAACCGCGACATAAACTAAACCAAAGATCAAGTTACCATAAGTTCTGCCACCACTTCTTTTGGTTTATGTGTCACCAAATTTGAAATTTATCAATTTGCGGCTAAAATGTAATACAAAATATGAAAAATTAATAATAATAGTAATAATAATGCATAAAATATTACTTTAGAAAACATTTTTACGCTCGTAGATAAAATATGATATGCAACACGTGCATAAAGAATATTTTTCTTCCTATTCGATAAAGTGCACATAGTTTAAAGTTAGGGTAATTTTCTAGGAAGTTACGGCTTCGATTATAATGATGATATACGGGAGTTTTTTGGAGCGCTGATCACGAATCGGCATTAAATTGCATAGCTTCACTTTCAATTGTTTTCAGTTTTCAGATAAAGGTGTAATATACATAGCAAAACGGGGTTTTAAAAGGTGGAAGTCAAATATTGTGTGCCACTTTAGCATTAAATCAAGAATTGTGCGCAAAAAGAGGGGAATAGAGTAAAAATAAGATTACTTTAAATTTTAACTTTGATGATGGATATCTCGAGAACGAAACGTTTCGGTCAAAAAAATATTTATTTTATTTTTATGATCAGCGCCCCAAAAAAACCCGTATACCGAATTTCGTCAAAATCGGAGTTGCCTCAACTTTCTAGAAAATTACCAAAGTAAGCTTTACTTTTGCAAATACACCTATATTAAAACAGGACGTTTGACTGTCCAGACTTTGCACCCGTGAATTATTTAGATGATTAAATTAAATAAAAAAAAATGGCCTAACTAAATAAAACTTTTGGTCGATGGAGAGCTGATAAAAAATATCTTGATTTTGCCGAGTCACTCTTAATCCAAGGATCAAGGGGGATGAAAATCGTCCTCAGCTTGTACTAATTTGCGTTGCAAATTTGAGAAGGGTGATTTTTACACCACGTTTAGTTGACAAATTGGTTGCATGTAACACATTAATCATGTAACATCGACTTTTTGTAAATGTAAGCCTGACAAAAGCGTAAAAAAACTAGTCCTAGGCGCTTGGAATCAAAACGATTTTGCCATATTTTTATATACTTATTACTAAAATATTTCATTTCAATTGGTATTTTGATGTCGATAAATACTTATTATTATTATTTTGCAGTATTGTAATCCAATTTTTACCGGCGATTTTTTTATGCCCTTTGCTAACCACCTCGACGTTTTTTAACTTTCTGAAGCGCGTATATGTGTTTCATTCCTAGGATTGATTCAAAATGCGGCCGAGTGAATTAGCTTGATTCTGTATTAAGGAAGGTTTGGCATAACAATAGATGTATAATTAAGAAGAAATAAATTGAAAGTTGTTTTTATGGATAAAATACTTTTATGTTTTGATTTTAAAAATTTAATTATGTAGATGGCAGTCCCTGGGCCAGAAATAAAATTGACTTCAATATAATAGAGAATTATTGCAAGTTGCCTTATTAAGCTCGGGAATTATTAATACAGGCCTTATTTAAATAGTGCTTGTACCTAATATTTAGAGTTATTGCAAATTATGTTAAATCATTAACCTAAAAAAGGGAAACACATTTTTAGTTGTTTTTCTTTATTGTTTTGTGTTGTAGGGTTTTTTAACACAGTTACAGAAATACATTTCAAAAAGCAAGGTTTTAAGTATTTTTACTTCTAAAAACTTTTCAATTTTGTGATCGGCAGCCGTTCGGTTTAGACAAACAGTTCCGAAGTTAAAATAAGGCCAAAATAGGGCACGACGTAAAACCGACATAAATAAAGCCAGGCACTATACTTATTAAGGAAGTCCTTATCCTACCATACATCTGCGCAAGCTCAGATGTCAAAATAAGGCCGGTATTATTAGTGCCTGGCCTTATTTCACTGTGCAGTAATGCTCTATTTACACTTTTAAAACCTTTTTACGGGGGTTCCATTTGACGAGTCTACTACGAATATTCATCCCGCCATATATGGAAGCGACTGTCCATGTCAAATGTTTCGGTTGTCAGACCGGGCAAACGCGTTACTTTTTTTGTCGGACAAGTTCACCACAATGTTTTACATGTAATTTTTAAACATTGTGCCCAAAATCGTTACAGTTACGAAACCTGCCCAATCCGATACCCAAAGCATGCCCATGGGTCTTATGGTTTTGTTACTGTAACACTTTTTGGCATAATGTTTAAAAATTACATTAAAAACATTGTGGTATAGTAAGAATATTTTAAAAGCGCAAATTCGGTTCCCTTTGAAAAAAATACAAAAAAACATAAAAAAGACCGCCTGCAATCGGACTATTTTATACAATATCCGCTTTACAGCGACGCGCCGATACACTATGGGATAGAAATCCATTATTTTGGCCAAAAAGCAACTTTTGTGTGTATTTCAAAATAGATAATCCAACAACGCAAAATTATAAAAGGATATGACGACTTCTATCGGAGTAATAGGAAACTTGAAAATGTATTTTAAGTAAACATAAATATACAACATTTAATCTACTTAGTTTATTATTAGCCTTGTTTACTAAAAAAAGTAAAAGAGTTTAAATAATAAGAGCTATTGTTGTGTTTCCGATGCAGTCTCGCGAAGTCTCGCTACTTTTGTCAAAGATTTTTTACCTTTTTCTTTATCAGTTTTTGTACTTACAATTGCCTTCCTACTTTTTGCTACTTCTAAGTGTAAGGACAGATACAAGATTTTTTTATAATTTACAAGGTTTTCCATTTTAAAATTGAATATGTTTTGTCCTACACCGTATATCCTAAAAGATAAAAGCATTCTGATGAAAGATATGGATTCTACAAAATCTATCCAACAAAACAGTGTTTTTATTTATTTTATACGTTAAAAAATAAAAAAGTTGGGAAGATGTATCTCTATTACGCTTCTAAGAATAATTTAAAATTATTTTCAGATTTGGATGGTCATATTTCTGAAACTAATTGAGATAGACACATCAAATGTAGTATTTTTTAAAGCATTTTAAAATATTTTTTGGTGGTGATATAATATTCAGGGTATTCCATTTAAAAAAATCATACCTATTGTCGTACCCTGTATATCATATGAGATAATAATCATCGGATTACTAATAAGAATACTACCGAATTAACCAAACAAGCAACAAGATGACATTTTAGTTTATTTTGTACAATAAAAAAATTATGTTAAGGGGGTGTAAATTTATAATAACATATAATAAGTTTTAGGTCTCCAAAAGCATTTGTAATAATTTATAATATTTTTCCAGTAAAAAGCACCTCATTTTAAGTTAGATTGGTAAGTTTCAGAATTTTGACCAAAAAAATTAACTTCTATCCCATAGTGCGATGACCAGATGCATCAACCGGCATATCATAAAAGAAATATAGCACTTGTGGCCGCAAAGACAAGCATGCCAATTTATTTGCTTTAAACTTTTTGTGATTTTTTTTCTTATCAAAGAGCACCGAATTTACATTTTTAAACTGTTCCTTCTATAAACTTGTCCGACAAAAAAGTGACGCCTTCGCCCAGTCCGACACCCGAAACATTTGACATTGACCGGCTGGGTTATATATGGCGGAATGAATGTATTCGTGGTAGACTCGTCAAAGGAACCCCCTTAAAAGGTTTTAAAAGTGTTATTATCACACGAAGTCGATTTCATTTCTGACCCAGGGACTGTGGGTAATTGACCAAACGACCATTATTTCCGCAAAAATGTCTATTCTTTTGGTCTAGTTTAAAATATTATTTGCATTATTAAATACCGGGCGTTTCTTGTGAAATTTCTCCACTAATAGCGATAAAATATTTTGTCATCACCAAACTTTCAACTTTTCAACCAGTTTTCACCCAAACGCAGCTGATGACATGAAAAGACCACACAGCCCCACCCATCAAATCACAACACTAACCGTTGACAATTCTCGTAAACAAAAGAAAAATACGACATACGTCAAAAATCTCGCGCAATATACATAAAAATGCTCCATACAGCAACATTTCATCAAAATTTGACAGGGTGCATCCACCCTTAGCGCGTGTTTTTATGGTCTAGTGGGCCGGGCCACATTGTGTCTCTTATATCATTTGTTTTATGGATATTTTGTCACCGGACCGGTGAGACTATTCGAGCAACGAGGTTTTAGGATGGAGAAAATTTGATCAAAATGAGAATGTTTGGACAGTACAGACGTTTTTAATAAAAGGGAAATAATTAGGAACATTTATCTAAAAACGACTGATGAATTTTCACCTAGGTTTAGCTAAAACAAACCATAAATTTAGGTTTGTTTGTTTAAATGACCTAAATAAATCCAAATGCTTTAGAAATAACAACATATTTATTTATTTAAAAACATACCTCTATGGGTATTAAGCGATCCAGATTAAGAAACTCACTCAAGATCCAATCTGGTGAAGAATATTAACAGAAATTACACGATTTTTGGTTTGTGTCTCGGCTAAAAACGAGTATTTCTGAAAACAAGGCATTAAATTTCAAAATAAATATTAGACATAACCCTCGTTTCACACTTTCCAAGCCAAAATATTTTTATCTTGCTTGATAAAGCCTTATACTCAGAAGGGCGAAACATCTAGTCTGGAATTGCTGACCACGTTTGGTAACATGCTATTAAGTACTCAGAAGCAGGGGTTATTCAGAGGGAGCCTCATTGGAAAAGAGCAAATTTAAAGAAGCTGTCTTCATTAAAAACAACCAAAATATTTGTCGTATACTAATTGTGGAGTTACCCACCATTTGAAAGTGATTTCGAAAGCGCACCCATGCTGGCATCCTAGGTGAATAACCTCATTTTGATCTCATCCAACTCAGTCACAGGTTGATGGACTACCATACTATATAAACAGTGGACGGGATCGGCGACCGAGTGCCATAGAAGTTTAACTGTGGTTATCAAAACGTCCGTGTAAAAGGAGTAAAATATTAGCATTGTTGGAAACGGAACTACAAGGTGGCGACTGTAAACCACACACCAACCACATTTTGTGACCCATATCAACTTCAAGGACTCTTTGTTTGACCTCCGGACAGTGCGGACGTGCGTAGAGGACTACAAAGTTCTTCCCGGAGTGGCGGCTAGAGGTGTCATACGAACGTTTTTTACCTTCGGGGATCAAGGAAAGATTCACGCTAAATTGACGGCATCTTTCTTCTGGATCTAAGGGCTGTGAGCGAAGATTCCTATAAGCCCCTGTTCGGTGGTGAACACGAGGTATTTCTTAAATGGCGGGAAATAGATGGGCGTGCCATGGGAATTGTCAGTAGTGAAAGTGAAGGTTATACGTAACACCAATAGCAGATCTTGGTTTGACAGCCGACAATTTATGGATTACATCGATTGTTGAATTATTTGTTTTCTTTTGGAATATCTGGGAGCTACGAGCTCGATTATCCAGATTTTCCGCCGACGAAGCCCCTGGAAAGCATATTCCGGAAGGGGGAGAGTGGTGGATTGGACCTGAAGGGACCAAAACCAAGAAAAAAAATAGAGAGAGAGAGAGATATCAACTTCAAAGAGTCGCCCGTGGAAACACGGCCTTAGTTTACACTTGGAAGAGGATAGAGATAGGACTGTCAAAACGTTGTGTGAATGGTTAAAATAAGGACAATTCATTTAGTATCACCTATGAAGAATCATTGTCCACCGCACTAAAACATACATTTCTTATATTATTGTGACAGTAAGGAGAGTATTTTCATTATTTATTTTGTGTTACATCTTTATTACTGTTGTCCATAGGCAGAGTTAGGTCGTATTCGAATACATTTGTGTGTTTGGTATTCGGCAGAATACTTTTTGGTTAGTATTCGGGATTCTGTATTTGAATACTTTTAAGTCTTCGAGGAATACTTTTTTGAGTATTGGAATACCGGCGTTTCAAGTATTCTGAATATCGAAATGTGTAAGTAGTATTCGAATATCACAATTGTCAGGAGTAGAATACGAAGAATACCAAAAAAGGGAACAAAAGAGTAGGGAAAAAATGAGGTAAGGACTTTTTTTTTTGGGGTTCAAATATTTGATTTATCGGTTTTTTTTCTTTTATTTTCTAGTATTCGAGATGTTTTTTCCCAGTATTCGAATACCGATTGTGGGTATTCATGTATTCGATTTTTTTCAGGTATTCAAATATTCGGTATCGAATACTTTTTTCCGGTATTCGTACTCGTATTGGAATACCGATTTTCAGTATTCGACCCAACTCTGTCCATAGGTTCTAAAAATGGTAACTCGATGGCTCAAAATGCAGCGAAATGTGACACCCCTAAAAAGTCGATGGACCTCGATTAACAGATGCGTATGCAAATCAAAATTTCGGTATTGTGTTTTAGGGATAAGGTATTTTGTGAGCTGAAGTGTGCTGGATTTGAATAGCTTACCGTAATTAATAGGATATAAAGATAATGGAATTATGTCCGATTGTGTAGTCGTTGTAAAAAAGCCATGGACCTAATGGGGTTATGATAGGGGGTAAAACATGTTGGTAGGACAATATTAAAGTTTTGAGTTTCGGTGTAACCAAAGACAATTGTAGTTTCACTATAGACTCCCAGAACAATGCTAAATTTTTGGTCATCAGCTTGGACGCTGGCTTGGCTGAATTTATGAAGCGGCAAATTATACGTATAGAAGGAACAGTTTAAAAATGTAAATTCGGTGCTCTTTGATAGAGAAAAAAATCACAAAAAGTTTAAAGCAAATAAATCGGCATGCTTGACTTCGCGGCCGCCTTTGCTATATTTCTTTTATGATATGCCGGTTGATGCAGCTGGTCATGGCACTATGGGATCGAAATTAAATTTTGTGGTCAAAATCCTGAAACTTACCAATCTAACTTAAAATGAGGTGCTTTTTACTGGAAAAATATTATAAATTATTACAAATGCTTTTTGGAAACCTAAAACTTATTTTATGTTATTATAAATTTACATCCCCCTTAACATTATTACTTTTTATCGTACAAAATAAACTAAAATGTCAGCTTGTTTGGTTAATTCGGTAGTATTCTAATCAGTAATCCGATGATTATTATTTCATATGATATACAGGGTACGACAATAGGTATGATTTTTTTAAATGGAATACCCTGAATATTATATCACCACCAAAAAATCTTTTGAAATGCTTTAAAAAAATACTAGATTTGATGTGTCTATCTCAATTAGTTTTGGAAATATGACCAACCAAATCTGAAAAATAATTTTATATTATTCTTAGAAGCGTAATAGAGATACATCTTCCCAAGCTTTTTTATTTTTTAACGTATAAAATAAATAAAAAACACTGTTTTGTTGGGTAGATTCTGTAGAATCCATATCTTTCATCAGAATCCTTTTATCTTTTAGGATATATAGTGTAGGACAAAACATATTCAATTTTAAAATGAAAAACCTTGTAAATTATAAAAAAATCTTGTATCTGCCCTTACACTCAGAAGTAGCGAAAAGTAGGAAGGCAATTGTAAGTATTAAAACTGATAAAGAAAAAGGTAAAAAAATCTTTGACAAAAGTAGCGAGACTTCACGAGACTGCATCGGAAACACAACAATAGCTCTTATTATTTAAACTCTTTTACTTTTTTTAGTAAACAAGGCTAATAATAAACTAAGTAGATTAAATGTTGTATATTTATGTTTACTTAAAATACATTTTCAAGTTTCCCATTACCCCAATAGAAGTCGTCATATCCTTTTATAATTTTGCGTACATGTAGTTTGGAGTATCTACTTTAAAATACACAGCATGAGCCATTAAAATTTCAAAGTTGCTTTTTGGCCAAAATAGTGGATTTCTATCCTACAGTGTATCGGCGCATCGCTGTAAAGGATAGCGGCGCCTTTGTATAAAATAGTCCGATTACAGGCGGCCTTTTTAATGTTTTTTGTATTAGTTTCAAACGGTACCGAATTTGCGCTTATAAAATGTTCTTACTATACGTGTATACTCGATGGATACCTGCTTCATAAATTCCACGAAGCGAGCGTTTAAGCTGATGACCAAAAATTTAGCATTGTTCTGGGTATCTATAGTAAAACTTCAATTGTCTTTGGTGTAACTAAACACGATGTATGTCCAGTAGACTGATGATGAAAAAATAAACTTTTTTTTCTTAATTATATTAAAAATATTGTTGGGAATGATAAAAAAATATATGTGAAAGCTGCAGCCCTTAATATAAAAATACCTTTCTTACAAAAATTCCCAGAAACAAAGAATCATAATTTAGGTATTTAATTTTCTTTACATTTTGCAGAGTAATGTTTTTGATAACTGAAAGTGACCTCGAAAATGGCCCACACTATGTTCACTTACATTATAGACCACGACCGACAATGAGGAAATATAATTTTGCAATGTCTTGCATGCTCTTTACCAGGAACGGATTATATTATAAAAATAAATAATAGTTTAAAAAAACTAAAAAAACACGCTTTTATATGCAACCGAACTAAAAATTAGAAAATAATTTTTCATTACAAAGAGTTTGTCACTTCAGAGTAAAAAGCGTGGGGTGCATTTTACTATTTTTTCATAACTTTTCCCTCATAGATATTTGCAAATAGAATAATTATAACATTTAATATATTAAGCACCCCACGCTTTTTTCTGAAGTGACAAACTCTTTGTAATGAAAAATTATTTTCTAATTTTTAGTTCGGTTGCATATAAAAGCGTGTTTTTAGTTTTTAAACTATTATTTATTTTTCATTTTTAGTTCGATATATCAATTAGTTTTTAAAAATAAATGCTCCAGTTTATTCACTAAAAAATTCCTTCGCCATTTGGTCAAGAGACACAGAGGATCTGTAAAGGAATTTATTTATCCTGGCGGTCCTAATCAGGATAACGAGATACTGATTTTAAATTATTGCATTGTCATCGGTCCTTGATACGTGTGCAAAGTTTCAAAGAAATTGAATCGCTGGAAGTTGGTAAAAATTAGGCTCAAAGATTCCGTTACATAGATAGATAGATAGATAGATAGATAGTTACAACCCAAGCTAATAAAAGCGTGTTAATAACTTTAAAAAAGATTTTTAATAGACAGAAATATTGACAAATGTAAAAAAACTCTCCAGCGTTACTACGGTAATTATATAGCGAAATAGTAATAAAAAATTTTAAAAGAATCGGTAGTTTTGAAGGTATGAGGGGCACCGACTTTAAGTGGGTTGTGGGAAAAGCGATTGCAAGTTCTGAGCACTTAAAAATTTTGAATGAAACGTTCATAAAAGTCAAATATGAGGAGTGGTTACTTAAACTGCTATACATATATCCGTTAATTTTGATCCGATTTATCTCAAATTTTTACACAATATATATTTGAAATGTTTTTTATCCAGAAAATTAAATTTAAAAAAATTCAAAAAAAAATTTGCCCTTCTGAAATTGTTAGCATGAAAGCTGGTCGCTTATCGCCGACATAATGCTCTCCTTCTTGGGTTTTAAGGGCTTTTATGATGTTCTCTCTGCAAGTCCTAAATTTTTAGCTTTAAAAACAACCGGCTAGATGTTCTTCTGCAGATGTTGATTCAAGATTACTATGCGGAAATTATGTTTTTAAGGTTTACAATACCTGCAGCAAATTTTTTGTGTCATGCATAGAAGTAAAATATTACTATATTTTTGCAAAAATTTTAAAAATGGAGATATCTTATTTTGCATTTAGGGGTAACGTAAAAGAGCGAATAATGGTAAATCTTCCTCGTCAACCTCGTCATCTGATTCTTCGTTGCATTTCGTTAATTGAGTCAAGTTTATAACTTCAGAAACCGATATCTTCTTTTTCTATTTCTTCTTCTGTATCTTCTACTCTTCTTGAATCATATTTATTTAGTGAATTATAATTATAGGTAACCTAAGTTAGTTTTCCAGCCTTTTCCAGGGTATACCTTAGACCTTAGAATAGGGCCGAATCTTATGAGCGACAACTTAAGATCTCACCCCCACCCAGGGGCACTACTGAACCTACCAACTGAGCGGGGTCAGCATGTCTACGGTTGCGCAGGACACAGCAAAGTGTTTTCCGGCGCCTTAGTCCTTGATGGCTATTAGCGTCGATACATTTTGCACTTTGTCCGTCTTGTTGAGCTCACCACTAAATTTCTGACCTTGGCTGCAGGCAGGATTCGAACCCACTTACACGTTAGGACAAACACCCGACTCAGGAAGTCTGTTTCTTCTTTGCCGATAAATAAATTCTTAAGCACTAAAGGTTCTTTCGGTTGCAGATGTTGACGATAGTAAATTTAAAATGTCTACAGTCAATCTACTTGGAACTGGGGCAAATTCCTTAGCAAAAATATTACCACCACTAATTTTGTACTGTGCGAGTGCTTTTATAAAGCTTTGTAGTTTGCAATTAAATTTTCAGCTTCAGGTAAATTCTCGCATCGTTGATTTGGTTATTACGAGAATAGAGCGAAAAAAAAACAATATTTTTAATATTACTCGGTAATATTTTTTTAAAATCTTTCTGACATCCCACCAAGGCATATGCCTAAATACCAGAGTACCGTGGGTATCGAGTTATTAGATGTTAAACCCATCGTTCCCCCTGTTCCGTCAATGTTGTCCAAGCACTGAAACATGCAGTTATGCATTTCACTGCACCTTTTAGACAACGCGGTAGTGCCACCACGGTCGTTATTTTTAAATAACTACTACCTAAATATGTCTCCCCCGCTGGGAATCGAACCGGCGACCTCTGGCTTCGAAGATCAAAGCTCTGTCCACTGCGCCACGGGGAGACTAACTATTATCCTTTTCATCACTAAACATGCTTAAACCGCGCAAGTTTTTATCTAATGTAAAATAAGTGTGTAAAAAAACTTAATTTAATTAGACAAGATCCACCCCTGAACCATGAACTGCACTCTTGACAATCGCAGAGTGCCAAACAAAACTACTCGTATACATAAATAATAAACTCCACGTATTGTGTTGGCAACAATGCGATTTCTTGTAACTGCTAACCCACTTCGCGATTAATGAATAAAAAGGAAGTGCAACGCCGCCCGCTCGAAAAGGTAATCCCGTTTTTACTCCTTGAAAGACCGGTTTACTATTTTTGCGTAGGGAGCAATACCAACTAATTTATCTTTATTTTCACGTATACTTGACTGGGCTATAAAAAAACAAACATTTTTTTTCTAACGGTACTGTAAAAATATTCTTTATGACGACGAAAGAAAAATATCCTTAAATTTTCAGTCCTTAGTATTAACATTAAGAGGTGCATCATTAAAATTTTTGATTTTTTAACATTTGTTGCAAAAAATGCTATTAGGATTTATTGAAGAGCACAGTAAGTTCCACCCAAAATGAAAATTTGAGCATTTTTCAACCAACCAGTAAAGAGTAAACTCCTTAATACTTCTGCAACGTAGTATCTCATTATGCACCCTGTACTCTAGAAATCAACAATAAAAACACCATATCGATTTATCAGTGACAATTTAGATAATTAATTTATAATGTCATTTCCAAAACTGAACAATTTTATACGGGAATTTCAAAAGAATCCTTGCATTTCATTTTAGTTTACAGCTAATTCCAACACATGCACTCACAGTTACGCAAGACAATAAAACAATTTTTTTACATTTTGAAATCAATTTATGACGAAAATATCAGGATTTAATCAAATGCTCAAATATACCTCCATTAACTGCCAGACAATAACCCAAACGATTATAAAACTCATTTCTTACGTTGGCTAGTTGGTACATCGATATTCTGGCACATTCAGCGAAAATAGCATTCCTTAGCTGGACTAAATTTTCATATTTTTTCTTGGTAGCTTAATTTTTAAATGTCCCCATAGAAAAAAATCGTTTGGCGAAAGATCACGTCGATTTTCTTCACATTTGCAATTATTGATTACTGTGCCTGTACTTTCAAATTTTTTATCGTCCGTTCTATTGTCGATTTACTTGGTATTGGCCTATTGGGAAAAGGGACTGCAAACATGTCCGCTACTCTTCGATAACTATTTTTCTGGTAAAACCATTTTATAATAGTGATTTTTATTGATTTGGGTAGTTCATTATTTTAAAATGATGTGACATTGATCTGACAACTTGAGAGTAAGAGGTTAAATAATTTTTCTAGTATTTTATTATAAACTTCTAATAATACAAAGCGGGTAAGAAGAAAGGAGATTCGTAACTTATTTTAGCATTTATCTCTTAGCTGGCGGACTGAGAAGAGCTGAAATTTATACACTGCGTACAACTTTTCGTGCTCTTTAAAAATCCTAATAATATTTTCTTCTAAAATAATTAGGGGAGCCAATATTGGACCACTTTAAAATTTACATGGGATTCCCTATGTCCCGCTCGACGGAGCAATACCCGGTATATATTTTTTTCTAACAAGAAAAAAATTATATTATAACTTATCGCCCTTGCTTAAGAATGCCCTATATAATAATCCCATTTAAGGGCCACACCGTTTCTGTTACTTTAAGGTCTGCCCCGTTATTAAATTAACTTAAAAAAGTAAGTGTTACATTTTTAGTGACCAGTAACAAGAAGAACTAGTTTTTTTCTTTATTCCATTGTTAAAGTTACTTCCGCAGTTTTCTTTGTCATTTTTTGTCCTTTTGAATTGCGCCATCTGGTTCCTAGAGTAGGCTAGTTTTAATAACTATAATTAAATAATGTTATTCTTTACTCTTTTTATATTAACTCATCATAATACTCCACAAAAAAAATAATCTGGACCAGAGATGCAATGGCCTGGAAAACTAGAAAATTTGATGGTTTTTGCAATTTACGAAAGACTGGTGAGCTCTAAACTAAAACTGCACACGGTAGCATAAGACATAGTATACATAAAACATACTTCGGAGAAATGCAAAAATGCAATAATACAGAGGGTTTTTATGACAGTCTGTATACATCAAAATATTTTTGGGACATGCACGTTTAAAAACCTCACGACTTTTAAATAAAACTTTTTGTCATTTCTCGTTTAATAACAGAAATACATATTGGACTTTCTCGGACAATTGGATCATCCTGTATATATACAACATTCTAAGTAATAATAGCTAA
This sequence comes from Listronotus bonariensis, assembly GCA_014170235.1. NCBI lineage: Eukaryota > Metazoa > Arthropoda > Insecta > Coleoptera > Curculionidae > Listronotus > Listronotus bonariensis. Next base: position 116,142 of record JACEGR010001609.1, on the reverse strand, counting down.
ATTAAAAAAAAAATACATTTTATTCTTTAATAACATATGTTATTAGCCGTCTTCACTTTAAAACTTTTATTATTTTTAGCTGTTTAGTAGGGTAGGGCGGGGTTAGTTGTGCATAGAGGTAAGTTGGGCAATCAAAATATCTTAAAAACCTATCGACCGCACGCGAAAGCATCAAATAGCATAAAGAAGGGGTTGCGCCAGGGAAACTCATTGTCCGATCACTAGTGGTGACGCGGTGATCGAGAAAAGTATCCGTGCGCATTGTTTATTTTGTGATTAAAAAGTAAAATAATTGCAAGCCGGAAAATTTTATCTGTGATAGTTCAATGTATTCCGTTCTCAATCAGGTAAGTGTTAATCTTAAGTTAATTTATTGCAGTATTAATATGTATAAAGATTTTGGATATAATTCTAACCGGTTTTTAAATAAATTTACTTTTTCTTTAAAATGTCAGGTTGGGGTTAGTTGAGCTACAGTTGCCCAACTAACCCCACGGTTTTAAGTATAAAATGTTTTATTTTTTTATTTTATAGGATACGGACTTATAACAGTAAAACTACTAAAGTCTTCTCAAGATTTAAAAGAGGCTGCAACCCGAACTATGTACAAGCAACAAAGAAAACGAGCTGACCTATCTAACTAAAAATAGTTCGACCATACCCAAAGGCTGGTCCAAGAAAAGGAGCCAAATTAAACAGAAGATAGAGAAAAGCTGCAATTTTAACAGTTGCAGAAGGCATTACAAGAGAAGCAAAATAAAACTCCTAAAAAGTTTAAAAAACGAAAAAAAAAAATAGACATTAAATCCAATAGTTAAGCTAAGCTAGGTACGTTGCTGCTTTATTAATGAGATTTGTTGTTTTGTCACTATAAGATTATTAATATAAAAAGCAAATTGTCAAAATGTATTTTTATTGTGAACGTATCTAACATTCAAGCCATGATTTGACTACACTTTCTTAGTGCTCCACTTGCCCCATACCCTTGCTCAACTTACCTCACCTATAGGGTACGTTGGGCATACTTGACTATCTACATTAAAATAAATGTAGCTCCTAAATTCGACTTATTAGAAAGAAATTACTATGGACACTATTAATAAGGGATAAATTGCTAATCCATCAGTATGCATTATAAGCCATTAAGACTTATTTTTGAGGAGCTATAACCGATCAAGTGAAAAATTGCTCAACTAGCCCCGCCCTACCCTAGTAATTTTTTCATTTTTTTAAGTCTGTTCAATTCTTTTTAAAAATTATTTATTCCAAAAATCGTTACATGAATTTTAAGTGAACTTCTTCAAGATCTCAAATGCAAATTGCATAAGTAATTAACTCATGACTATTAAGGAGACTACCCCAAATATCCCCAAACTAGCAAAATTGTTCGATGTTTGTCGGCCCAACTCTCCAACTAACGGAAATTATAATGCCTCCCTTGGTGCCAGTCCAATTCGAATGTATCTGAATAATAAACACTGGATGGTGGCTCTGGAATAAGCCCTCGATGCATTTAAATTCCTCTAGTTATTATGCCCAACATAGGAATTAGTTAAACTAAATTAGTTATTCAACCCTAGAACTACTCCATATTTAATTAAAATAGTGCTTAATATCTTATTAGCAAAATTTCTTGGGGCACATTAATATTTCTACTTTGCATTTTGTAATTCTTTATCGCATAAATTTTATGAAGGTTTTTAGAAGGCACATGTAAATTGGTTCCCAAATCAAAAATATAGTCCCTAAGCCACTAATGAAATTCACTTTACGATAATAACACTCTTAAAACCTTTATCCAACACTTACATATAATATCTACATAATTGATCAGATTTTGAGGATATAAAGTGTACTATAAGTCACTAGTGAGCTAAAGTACCCATTATCTCACTAGTGAATTATAGACAATACAAAATTTTGTTGCTGGGGTTGACAATGACAAGTAACAAATAATGGATGACGTTTTCAAATTATTTTCGATATTAAAAACGATTTATACGAAAGTGTTGGATAAAATTTTGTATTAGACACGTGAGTTATTACATATAAGTCACTTAAGAAAATTACCTCTCTCGCCCTTCGGGCTCGAGGGTTAAACTTTTCTTGCGTGACTTATATGTAATATAACTCACTTATCTAATAAATAACTATTATCCAACACGTACATATAATATCTACATAATTGATCAGATTTTGAGGATATAAAGTGTACTATAAGTCACTAGTGAGCTAAAGTACCCTTTAGCTCACTAGTGAATTATAGACTTTAACAAACTCGTAGTTACCAACAAAATGCATTACAACCAAACAAGCTTGCTTTTCAAAAAATACAAAATTTTGTTGCTGGTGTGGACAATGACAAGTAACAAATAATGGATGACGTTTTCAAATTATTTTCGATATTAAAAACGATTTATACGAAAGTGTTGGATAAAATTTTGTATTAGACACGTGAGTTATTACATATAAGTCACTTAAGAAAATTACCTCTCTCGCCCTTGCGTGACTTATATGTAATATAACTCACTTATCTAATAAATAACTATTATGTTTTACCCATCTATTATTGATTTGTAATACCTTAGAAACGGAATATGTTATGGTAGCAATAATACCTGCTATCACACCTAGGGCATTATAAGCGGGCATTATGATAATGCCCGCTTATAATGCCCTAATGCGCTAATATGGAAATTGTATTGCTTATCCAATTTTATTTCTCTCACAATAAAGATCAAGTTTATACAAACATATGTATTAAAATAAAATCAATAACTTACCAGTTCCTGAAAATATGCCATTAAAACGGTTTCGGTTATTTGAAGAATTGCGTTCGCATCTTTCCAAAAACCAAATATGCCATACTCCCGATCATACTGTTGCCTTGATTTAACTGGCAAAGATTTTCGGTCGTTTTTATGGCCTTTTCTCTTATATTTTGTGGAATGTCTTCCATTTTGAGCAAATCGTTAAATAAAAAATGCCAACTGACTAACTGATAGAAGCATCAAAGTCAAACTTAACACCAGTCATTATCTACTTACGTATACAGGTACAGGTGCAACTTATTTTTTATATTGCGAATAAATAATTAGTCATTGAAAAACTCTTTTTTGGGTAAAACATAAAGCATTGTATGCACCACGGGCTTTACTGGACTATAATGCCCATCAGGTCGAAATCTAGCCCTCGGCCTACAGGCCCTCGGGCTATTTCGACCTTCAGGGCATTATAGTCCTAGTAACGCCCTTGATACATAAATAGCTATTTTAGGGGTTTCTTTTGACAAGTCAACCACGAATATTTATACCGCCATATATGGAAGCGGCGCGTTAGCCCAGCCTGTCAATGTCAAATGTTTCGGGTGTCGGACTGGGCAAACGCGTCAATTTTTTGTCGGACAGGCTTACCACAATGTTTTTATGCAATTTTCAAACATTGCGCCTAAAATCGTAAATGTTATAGACACGAAACCATAAGGCCCATTGACATGTTTTGGATATCGGATTGAGCGGGTTTCGTAACTGTATTCCTTATGATTTTGGGCACAATGCTTAAAAATTGCATGTAAAACACTGTGGTAAACTTATCCAATAAAAAAGTGTCGCGTTCGCCCAGTCCGACACCGAAACATTGACATTGCCAGGCTGGGTTAAGCGCCGCTTCTATAATATGGCGGTATAAATATTCGTGGTAGACTTGTCAAAATAAACCTCCCCTAAAAAGGGTTTAAAAGTGTTCTTATCATGAAGTCCATATCATTATAGCCCAGAGACTATAATATTTTTTGCATTTTAAAATTCTTTATCGCTTCAATTTTATTAAGTTTCTTTAGAGGGCACATGTAAAACCGAATCAAAAATATTAGAAAAATTGGATTCAAACCTTTGTGGTTGCCCTGCCGATTCATCAGTAAATTGGTTCCCAACATGTTTACGGTACCTGACAGCCTCCTAATAGGTACGAATTAGTAATAAAACAGGATTGTGTAAGTGTTTATTAATTTGTTTACTGAATTAAGCAAAACTGTTTTCCTTGTTTCCTTACAATTATTTGGGATATTTTAGGATTCATGGCGAAAATGCAACACAGTTGTTTATTTAAATACGCGACACACAAGTCACATAAAAATGCAAAATTGCTGCGGTGTCTGCCTGGGCCTTTGGGCACCCAAGCCGTCTATTTATTACCAGGAACCAATATACCTACGACATTTCTATGACTCGGGAACCGATTTACATATTTATGTTAACGGCTTTATTACCACTCTTTTAATCGGAAACCAATTTATCAACACCCTACGTAAAAGATGCCGTTTTTAGCCTGCCAAAACAACGGGCATCTTTCGTGCCCTTTCGACCACGTATAAAGTCTGCAACACAAGTTTTAACGGTAAAAAATGAAGACGCTCACTACTCGTCATACCAACTATGAAAAGAACAAATTATTTTCCATCTCAGCCAAAAATAAAATGTACCTACCAAAAATAATCAACGGTCTGAGTTTGTCAAATCCGGTCATCGAGGAGGACACTCCTAAATATTACCAAGCAACTTCCCTATTGACAATGAAATATTTCTCATACTGCAACAGTCTATTTCTTCGGCTCCTATACCTATTTAATTACAACTCAAGCCAAACAATATGATCTTAAACAGCCCTTATCCTTATAATAAAGCCAGATTAGCTGCTGCCATCATAAAGTAAAGGTCTCTTACAGTTCCGCGTTTAAATTATACCTCAGGAGAGGCACGATTATATCTTCAAGTCGTTTCTTTGTGACGCGTCCCTCCTTTTGACACCTTTCTGACGTTAAGCTCCCTATAATTGCCGGGTATCAAGTGGCAGTGTGATTTGGGCATAAATTATACAATGAAAATTAAATAACGGTAAAATGGACGACGATAAAAAGGAGCTGAATTTTGTTTTTATTGTTTTCCCGGACTATAATACACTTTCTACAAAAAAGTCGCATATGCTCGATTTTCTCCATAGGCTTCAATATAAAAATGTTTTACTTTGTTAGTCCCTGGGCCACTAATAAAATTCATTTCTTGATAATAACACTTTTAAAGCGTTTTTAAGGAGGTCCCATTTGACGAGTCTACTACGAATATTTAGGTAGTAGTTATTTAAAAATAACGACCGTGGTGGCACTACCGCGTTGTCTAAAAGGTGCTGTGAAATGCAACTGCATGTTTCAGTGCTTGGACAACGTTGACGGAATAGGGGAACGATGGGTTAAACATCTAATAACTCGACACCCACGGTACTCTGGTATTTAGGCATAGACCTTCGTGGGATGTTAGAAAGATTTAAAAAAATATTCATACCGCCAATGGAAGCGGCGCTATAACTTAGCTTGCCAATGGGCCATTTAAAAAAAAACAAATGCTTTTGCTTATAACTATAAGGTTTAGACGATTTACTCCAAACAAATATCAATAAAGTCGAGCATTTGCTTACAAGTGCAGTATTTACTTATAGAAAAGTCACGAAAAGTGAAGATGCTATTCAGTAGCATCACATTTCTATATAAGTAAATACTCGTAATTGAAGATATGTTCTGTAGTTTGGCGGATTCATTTAATGGATGGTAATTAGTTGGGTACTCGCCAAAAATAAAATTAAAAGTACTAAAAAACCAAAAAAATTAAAACAAGTAAAAAGATACTTTCAAATCGACGTTTCGGTGGCAAATCTGCCACCGTTGTCAAAATAAATTGAATACAAATAATAAAAAATTAAAATTTACTATTATTAGGTTTTAAATTTTAAAATTTTTATGTTTTTTTAGGAGATTCTGAAATGTCTTTGACATTAAATGTCAAATATGTTTGTTTGGTTATAGTGTCATAGTGACATAGATAACTGGTTGCTGGTGTATTTATTGTTTATATTACAAAAAGGTGAATAGTTAATTAATTTTTAGTCTTCCTGAAGATACTTCAGTATCAAGCAAAGGCAACCAAGTGTTATTTAAATTAACTGAAATTGATGCTACACAATTATCTTTATTTAAAAATATATACGCACTTTCTTTGATTTTGCGTTTTTTAGAACAAGTTTCCTTTGCTAAAATGCTCGAAGCATCCCAGTTTATTCTATGATTGTTATCAAATGCGTGTTGGCAGATTTTTGATTTATGAAATTCTGTGTTTTTAATGTATGATCTATGTTCTTTTATGCGTTTGGCTAATGGTCTACAAGTTTCACCTATATAAAACTTATTGCATTCGCAAGGTATTTTATAAATGACATTTTTTGTATTTTCATTTTGTAGACCATCAATATGTTACCAAAGCTCATATTTTGCTCAATGACACTTCTATACCTTCCTTATATAAGATGGAGCTAAGCCGAGCGAGAGTAGCTATGACGTCACTTAGGTAAAACTGGTACCTACCTTAATTTGACCCAGTTCTGGTCAAAGAATTATACGAATTATACCAAAGCTTCCGTTTGGACACATTGAATAATATATGCGACCAAAAAAATTTGGCGGACGATGTAGCTGGTTGTAATTTTGTGGCAAACTTTTTGATTGTGTGTCTAAACGGCAGCTTTGGTAAAATACTGCCGAACATAGTCAAATTTAGGTACCTGTCTTGACTAAGTGACGTCATAGCTATCCTCGCTCGGCTTAGTGAAGCCCCATCTCGCGTAAGGTAGGTATAGGAGAGTCTCTCTCTCTCTCTCTATATTTTTTTCTTGGTTTTGGTCCCTTCAGGTCCAATCCACCACTCTCCTCCTTCCGGACTATGCTTTCCAGGGCTTCGTCGGCGGAAAATCTGGATAATCGAGTTCGTAGCTCCCAGAAATTCCAAAGAAAACAAATAATTCAACAATCGATGCAATGCATAAATTGTCGGCTGTCAAATCAAGATCTGCTACTGGTGTTACGTATAACCTTCACTTTCACTACTGACAGTTCCCATGGCACGCCCATCTATTTCCCGTCATTTGAGAAATACCTCGTGTTCACCACCAAACAGGATACCATCAGCTTATATGCCGTCAATTTAGCGTGAATTTTTCCTTGATCCCTGAAGGTAAAAAACGTTCGTACGACACCTCTAGCCGCCACTCCGGGAAGAACTTTGTAGTCCTCTACGCACGTCCGCACTGTCCGGAGGTCAAACAAAGAGTTATGGTCAAAATTAGGTATATGTCGTACCTGAGTGACGTCATAGCTACCCTCACTCTGCTTAGTAAAACCCTATCTCATGTAAGGTAGGTAGGTTTACGTAAATTATTGGGCAAAATATGAGCATTGGTAAAATACTGACGGTCTGCCATCCACTGGCACCTAGACTATTAATTTATTAAAAGAAATATGAGCATATAGAAAAACCCAAGGTTGTGCGATATGTGTTATATCCTAATATTTTGATATAAGGAATCTGTGGTTTTGCTGTATACCGTTAATTGGCGGACACCCTGTATATCCTGTGCGTTAACTTCTAATATCCTCTAATAATTTTATCGTTAACCTTCAAAAAGTATCTAATTTCATTAAGGATAACCCAGTGTAACAATACCAGTGACGCTCGATCACTGTCACCCAAAACTTATCACCTATGCAAAACGTATTCAAATCTATGTAATCCCTTTTTTTATAAGCGGATTACACACCTTTATCTTTTGAAAACGGGCTGATGGAACCTTATTAATGGCTAAAAAAGCTGACATTGATGGAATGGTATGCTAGAATAATGTTTGTTAGGTAGCATTGTCACCTATGGGCTGTATTTTTAGAATAGATCGATTCCATAATAACTATGATACACAGTTTGTAGGTTGATAGAAGACCAGGGTTGATAATTTTTGAAATAAATAAAAAATATAGTAGAATGAGACCCATTGTAAAAGTAGAAAATATAACAAAATTTATAGAAACAATGAATTCCACAGGATCTGAGGTCGAGAAGGGGTGAGGAGAGGGGGAGTTAAAGTGTAAAATTCCATTTTTCTAGATTATCGGCCAAACTACAAGCTTAATGGAAAAAAGTTAAATTGCAAAGTTGTAGGCAATGTAAAGACGTACAATTTTTGTATTTTTTACATTACCTTACAATTTATGTGAAAAATTTAAAAAAAAACATGTTTTTGGTTTTTATTTTTATCTTTTACAAAAACAATTATTTTTTCACGAAAATTGGTAAAAACGTACCTTTATTTGTACTTAATATACTGTAATTTTTGATTTTAAAATATTTCTTTTGTACATTTTTTTGAATATTGAAATCGGAAATTCACGTTTTAAAACATCGGAATTTTCAAAAACGTCTGTATGCTATTTGTTGTTTGAAATCTCTACTTTCCGATAGTATAAAAAAGTATAAATTTCCATAGGGCTAATTATTTTGCCGAAAATCGACAAAAACCGTTTTCAACCCTTAAAAACTCACCCCCTTCCACTTTTCGACCCCAGATCGCCGGTAATTTATTTTTCTTTTTATTTTTGTTATTTAATCTATACATTTTTTAATGGGTTTCATCTTTCTATATTTTTTTTGTTTCAAAATTATTGACAGTTAGAAGAGACATTGAACATTAGTTTAGCAATATTACACACGATCATAGATTAGCACTTGGGTTTAAGAAAAATAACTCCAGAGCAGCAGACACAAAGAGTGAATTGGTGTAAAAAAATGATGTCCAAATTTCAGGAGGGTAAATCTAAAGACATAGTGTTGATCGTCACGGGAGATGAAACTTATCTTTATTATTACGACGTCCCAACTAAACAACAGAATAAGATATGGGTTCTCAAAGGTGAAGAAACTCCGACCGAAGTTCGCAAATCAAGATCTGTAAAAAAAATAATGATAGTTGTTTTCTTTGGTTCAAGAGGAATAATTGAACGTGTTGTGCTCCGTTGAACAGAAGGCCGTAAATGCTCTCTGGTACGCTACAGTATGCCTTTCAAAACTTATAGAAAAGTTAAGAGTGATTCGCCCAAATAAAAAAAAAAACATGTTTGGGTCATATGTCAAAAATGACAGCTCAAAAAAATTTTTAGCTACGCCACTGGATTCTACGGAAAAAAGTGTCTTTATAATGTGCAATTAGTTTTCTCGTATCTGTAATAACAACAAAGCTACAGGACCTTTTCAAAAAGTGAAAAAATCGAGAATCACCCTGTATCTCTGAAACGCTTCGCGATAGCGATGATCTGTTTTTACCATAAATGTTTTCTCCAAAAAGAGCTCGAGGATGAGGTATCGGATTTTTAATATCTGTTATGGTTTCCAAGTTTCCCATAAGGGACAACCAAAATGGGACACCCTGTATAATAATTTTTTTCTGACTGCATCTTAACAGGTTTTTAATTATTCTAGGTCTTTAGGAGTTTTTTTTATTAGTTCAATTCGCCAGAACTTAAATTACGAACTTTTACTTTAGGAAAGGCTTCCTGAGAAAGCTTGCTTTTACTTTAAATTAATTCGTGAATATTTTATAGAAGTTCGGACAAAAGTTCCGGTTGTTCAAACTTGTACAGACTATTAGATGCTCTTAGGTATTTAACTTTTATGTTGGCCATTTGGCTTTCAATGTGTTTGCTTGATGTAGCGTGTTGTTGTTTCTTGGTTGTTACTCTTTTTATTTGCTTAGATGTTGTATTTGTATTACCTTAAAAAAATAATAATTAGGCTTTACCGAGAATAAAAATAGGCATATTTGTATTAAAACATTTATTTTATTATTCGAAGATAAGAAGAAAAATAACAATGTTGAACATTATTTAGATAAACTTTAAGAGATGATTCTCAAATAAAAGTTATGAAAAAATGCTTTATATGAATATGTCCTAAGCGTCGAGCGGAAAGTATCAAATTCCTTATATTGCCGGTAGTGACAACAATATTTTGTGGTAAACAGCGTCTTCACAAACCAGTTTATAACCTTAAAAACGCTCCGCCGATAATATACGCGCACTTAGTTCTGACGTCACGACGCAGGCAAGGAATCCAAATAGATTGTTATTATGGGAATTCGTGCTGAACGTTAAAATAACGCGATTTATGTCAGTTTTTTGTGTGTATTAAAGTGTTGGTGACTAGTGTAGGCTACTTGCGACACTCTGACTTTAAATTATCGGGATTATTTGTGATATTCATAAACCTAACCTAACTATGTAAACAAAAGTATAATTTTTACGAACTTCAATCGATGATGAAAAGTTCCTCGTAATTCATTTTGATAAAACTAATACAAAATATCTTAAATAGTGCCCCTAATGTAACAATAATGAAAAATAAAGTACATTTTCCATAGAAACATTTGTTTGTTTTATGGAGAAGAGAGGGGCTAGAGGGGTTTGTTTGGATTCCACACAAAGCCTTAAAAATATACCTCTAGAGTCAGCCTTTATGGTAGTGTGAAAAAGCGCATGAGAAAGAAATATGACAAGAGTATAATCTATCGCTTTTGGTCCTGCTGACCATTGATGATTATGCAGAGCTAAAGTTTATTGCTTTTTAAACATGCCATTGTTTTCACAGCTAAGAGGCAAGACTGCCTCTAATAGGTATGTTCTTGAGGGTTAGAAAAACGTCAACGTCGTGTGAGCGGCCAGCGGCAGGGCTTTTCGCTCAGGAATATTGCAGCCGGCTGATTAAAAAAAAGGTTTTTTATTCTTGCATAAAAATCAAAGACAGTGCTCTCATATTGTCCGCTGTACGCTAGCCGCTTACGTTTTACAGGGTGTTAAAATTTTAAGAAAATTTTCTATGCATCAAAGGAACGTACAGGGTTATCATTTATATTTTGCCACCTACTTTTAACTACAACCAAGAAGGATAGAAAGAAACGCCCTGTATAAAAGTTTCATACTTTTTTATCTATTATCTTCTGAGCAAAAAAAAAAATTAAATATTTAAGAAAAATGAAGAGGTAAATTTTTTTGATAGAGATAAAAAAACCCTGTATATTATGAATGTTACTGTTAAAAAGGTCTTTAAAAAGCTTTAAAAAAATACCACATTTGATATACCGGTATGGAAACCAAACCACCGGCCATAGGCTTTTAATGCAATGAATCCCCTCAACCATTCTGCTATGTACTCCCCTACATTTCACCACTGAAACCAGCACGAGTAGAACGAGATTAGGGGCTCCTTGCTTACCGATTCCGCCTTTCGTTCGACAGCGACGCGAGCACCCTTAATCTCACCTCGAATATTTCCTATGCTTTTAATTCCCTATGGTCGGCGAGTTCGTTTCCACACCTGTATTTATCTTTAATAGTAAATATAATTTCCATTATACCTACGTACGCCACATTTTTGGGCATAGAGGCTCCTAAATGACAAAAAAACAAATACATAACCTGATAGAAACGACTACATGGCTGTTTACTTTAAAATTACGGAGTCTCCAAATAAATGGATAACCCTGGGTCGCAATGAAGACGGTGAAACGTGTTTCATCCTTGTTGGGAATCATTTTTACAGTCATTAATGAGCCATATGCCCAAAGAACTTTACCTTTTATTAATGTATTTATATCAAGGCTCCAGAACCATTCACTTATATATATATATATATATATATATATATATATATATATATATATATATATATATATATATATATATATATATATATATATATATATTTAAAGGTGACATAATAAACGTAAAACAAAAAGCCTTATATTTGATTAACCCTCGTAAAAAAACCCATAAACTTGTCTTATAACTACCATGGGCGGATTATTACCTGGACCTGTAATAATATAACAATTAACCATAATCGGTTATTACAAACATAAAACCTACTCTAATTATAATTAAAAAACAACATCACATTAAACATCGCATTAATGTTAAAATTTATTAAAATTTAAGGTTTTATTAATCGTATTTCAAATTCCCGTGGGATTTTTTTTTAATTGGACACGAAAGAGTGAAAGAAAAACGTGCGGGATTAAACTCAGTTTTAATGATAATTTTATAATCTATACTACTTTATAAACAACGTTGCGTAATGGAATATAATAATAAACGGCCAGCTTTGGCATATACATTTAATATTCGCACAATCTTTAAAACACAAAACACTATTAGATCTCAATTAACAAAAACAAAACCATACAACTTAAATGAAAATACAAAAATGTCATTTATAAAATACCTTGCAGAATGCAATAAGTTTTATATAGGTGAAACTTGTAGACCATTAGCTAAACGCATAAAAGAACACAGATCATACATTAAAAACACAGTATTTCACAAATCAAAAATCTGCAAACACCCATTTGATAACAATCATAGAATAAACTGGGATGCTTCGAGCATTTTAGCAAAGGAAACTTGTTCTAAAAAACGCAAAATCAAAGAAAGTGCGTATATATTATTAAATAAAGATAATTGTGTAGCATCAATTTCAGTTAATTTAAATAACACTTGATTGTCTTTGCTTGATACTGAAGTATCTTCAGGAAGACTAAAAATTAACTAACTATTCACCTTTTTTGTAAAATAAACAATCAATACACCAGCAACCAGTTATCTATGTCACTATGACACTATAACCAAACAAACAAACATATTTGACATTTAATGTTAAAGTCGTTTCAGAATCTCCTAAAAAAACATAAAAATTTTAATATTTAAAACCTAATAATTGTAAATTTTTATTTTTTATTATTTGTATTCAATTTATCTTGACAACGGTGGCAGATTTGCCACCGAAACGTCGATTTTAAAGTATCTTTTTACTTGTTTTAATTTTTTTTGGTTTTTTAGTACTTTTAATTTAATTTTTGGCGAGTACCTAACTAATTACCATCCATTATTATATTCCACATTAAAAAAATATTCCAAGGATTAAAGCCTACCTGGAAAACATGAAAAACTTTGGGCTTAGCCACTGAGGGGCTTTTGCAGAAACACCACAAGTCAGTTTTTCAAAAAATAAACAACAAACCAAGGCCGTCTTTAGCAAATGCGAGGACTGGAGCAAATCAGTTTTTGTGACGCTTTTTCTTTTAAAGAAAGCGGCCTCCTCCGAATTTTGTTCAAATTCTCGTGCAAAAAGTGTGTTTTAAGCATTTTTAATTGAGTACTTTAATCTTAAAATACACCAGTTATTCGACAATTATTAATGTAATTTTTATAAAGCCACTGTAGTCAAAGATAAATACCACTAAACTTTAAGCTGTGAGTAATTTTTTGCAAAAATCCCAAATGTCAGTGACAAATCATGTTTTTTTACAGAAAACGATAACCGTCAGCTTTTTGGTAAATATTTAACGATTAAGGTATTAAGCATGTACATATTGTAAACATGCCGCCCTGGAAGAGGTGGGTGCGTCCAACAAACTAACTATTGCCTGGGTACCGGGACATGAGGGCCACCAGGGCAATGAGGAAGCCGATAAACTGGCAAAGGAGGTTGCAGGCAGGGCAATGGTAGGCCCCGAGCCCTAATGTGGTTTTCCGTCATGCCAAGTAAGGTCATCTATTTAATCATGGATCATGAGGGAATTCCAAGACTGGTGGAGAAGAACAACCAGGACAACGTCAGGCAAAAAAATTTATAAAGGCATACTCGCCGGAATTTACGAAAGACCTTCTGAATTACAACCGGAAGGCAGTAAGAGTTATAGTGGGTCAACTGACAGGTCACTGCAGACTGAATAAACACCTGGAAACAATAGGCCTGGCAGAAGAAAACCTATGCAGGTTCTGCCAGGAAGAAGAAACCGCAGAACACATATGGTGCTACTGCGAAGCCCTTTGTCGTCTGCGGTTTGCAAGGCAAGGAAAACCTAAAGCAGCAACATTTCCAAGGAGCCAGTTTCAAGATTGTGGAGTCTCATTAAAGAGACCGGCTTGGATAGCGTGCTCTAACAAATGGATGGAGGATACACAATAAACCTGAGCTGGTTGCAGTGTTAGGGGATTACCATCCAACTTCAAGCTAATCTAATCTAATCTATTGTAAACATTAAACGATCTAATGGGGAAAAAAAGGAGACCGAAGATTTAGACGAAGATGAAAAACATTAAAGTGACAGTTACGAAACCCAAAACATATAACTGGGCCTTATAGTTTCGTGAGTGTATCACTTACGATTTTTGTTTAAAAATTGCATGTATGCCGCCGCCAGACATTGGGCCAACTACGACAAACTTTGGCAAACAACCACTGTGTGGACGGGTAGTTCGTCCACATTCTTGATTGGCCCAACTTTTCTCGAGTCCGCTTGCTTACAAATAGTTTGCCAAATATTCCGACAAATAGTTTGCCAAATATTTCGACAAATAGTTCGGCCACAACTTCACCTAATGTGTGGCGGCAGCATCAAACATTGTGGTAAACTTGTCTGACAAAAAAGTGACGCTTTTGCCCAGTCCGACACCCGAAACATTTGACACTGACAGGCTGGCTTAAAACGCCGCTTCCATATATGGCGGTATGAATATTTGTGTTAGACTTGTCAACAGAAACCCGCCTAAAAGGGTTTATAAGTGTTTTAATTATAAAGTTCCCAGCAAACACTATTTGCCGGCAATGTACATTTTTCATATTGGCATTGATGGTAAAGCATTAATTGGTGGCAATATTATGCCAATATCCTTTACACATCAAAAAGTCAACCCTAAATAAACACTTAATTGCCAATAAATTTTACATGCAGGCGAATTGACGGCAGCATACAAAAATGGCGGCATACCAATCCTGATTAAATAAAGCACGCGTTTTTGTTGCAGGCAAATAAATATTGGATTTTTGAAGCCAAACCTTCAACGCATATTCATACTTTTTAAACCATATTATTAACATTGGTATTTAACTAACATTAAAGCATTTTTTTGATCTGTTTTATTTATAATGGCAGCTAAACAACATTATTTTATGTTTTTTACATAATTTAGAGGAAATGGCCTTTTCATAACATTTTATTGTTAAAAATCATGCAAATAAAAATTAGGTCAAACAAAATGCTTATTATGTATTTTGGAGCGAATAAAAATAAAATGATGGTAAAATTAGCTACGTTAATTTCAGACCGAAGATGACCGCTTTGTGCATTTGTTTCCTACGTGGTTTTCTAGCTTTTTAGTTTCTTTTTTAAAGAAAAGAGTTTTTTAATAGACATAATTAAATGTATTCATTACCTAATAAGTGTGTGTTGTGTGATTAATTAGTGATGGCTAGTCGAGAAGGCAAGATATTCAAGTAGGCTGTTAGGAGCTGTAAACATTTTGTTTAAAACTTTATTAAAAGTTTTAAAGACGTGTTAATAAAAATATTATATATATTTAATAGTTTTTTTGACATACCGATAGATGGCGTAATGAACAATAAACTACTACGTTTCTGCAATATCAATTGCCCACTTTCGCGTCTTTTTGATACCTTTTTGCCAATGCCTTGCCATTAAAAAGTGTTGGCAATGCCAGTAAATTAAATGTACAACGCCGGCAAAAAATGTTATATGGGTTCATTTGATTACTGCCCCAGAAGGAAATTCTGAAACACCATGTAGTTTTTAACGACACGTTTCTATTTTGTTTGAGTCACATTATCTGGACTATTTGGAAATATACCAGGAGTTATTTTTAGTGGGTCACCCAGTATATCACTGAGAGTTTAAGATCTTACTGGCATTTCATTTCCAACGCTCGCGTGATTATAATAAAGGCGTACCTATATCTTCATACGATCACCTGATTTACAGATATTGATACTGCACCACATAAAGTGCAGATAGAATTTATTTAAAGGAATTATTGAAGATGGGGGAACACGTAACGACAGATTACAAATTGGATGTGCGGCAGTGATGGATGCAGCGCGTTTGCGATTCCCACTTGGAAGATAATTCTCCATGGATGAAAAGCGTAAATGGATCGTTATTAGTTTACCATAGCTTTATAGTTTACACGAAGACATGCAATATAATAAATTGATTATTAAAAGAAAACGAATGCAGATACACAAACCCATTTTTATATTTTAGTGGCGTGCAGTTCATGGAAGCTATAACCAATATACAACACATTATCCTATAAAATTTAATTTTTAAAGTAGAATAAATTTATTAAAAACATTGACAAATTTGTGAAGAGTAATCGGAAAAACAAATTAAGGTCTGGCCACACATAACCGCAACGAGCCCGCAGCCGTGCGTTTCGCTGGTAAAAAGTAGGGGAATGCGGTGCAAAAGGTTATGTATTTAATAAAATTGCAGTAATATAAGTCTGGCATACTACGCTTTATAGCTGTTTATGTATCAAGGGCGTTACTAGAACTATAATGCCCTGAAGGTCAGAAATAGCCCGAGGGCCTCTGGCCCGAGGGCTAGATTTCGACCTGATGGTCATTTTAGTGCAGTAAAGCCGTGGTGTATACAATGCTTTATGTTTTACCCAAAAAGAGTTTTTCAATGACTAATTACATTACTTATTCGCAATATAAAAAATAAGTTGAACCTGTACCTGTATACGTAAGTAGATAATGACTGGTGTTAAGTTTGACTTTGATGTTTCTATCAGTTAGTCAGTTGGCATTTTTATTTAACGATTTGCTCAAAATGGGAGAACTTCCACAAAATATAAAAGAAAAGGCCATAAAAGCGACCGAAAATCTTTTGCCAGTTAAATCAAGGCAACAGTATGATCGGGAGTATGGCATATTTGGTATTTGGAAAGATGCGAACGCAATTCTTCAAATAACCGAAACCATTTTAATGGCATTTTTTCAGGAACTGGTAAGTTATTGATTTAATTTTAATACATATGTTTGTATAAACTTGATCTTTATTGTGAGAGAAATAAAATTGGATAAGCAATAAAATTTCCATATTAGCGCATTAGGGCATTATAAGCGGGCATTATCATAATGCCCGCTTATAATGCCCTAGGTGTGATAGCAGGTATTATTGCTACCATATTACTATCATATTCCGTTTCTAAAGTATTACAGATCAATAATAGTTGGGTAAAACATAAATTTATTAAAAACATGGACAAATTTGCGAAGAGTGATCGGAAAAACGAATTAAGGTCTGGCCACACATAACCGCTACAAGCGGGCAGCCGCAAGTCTCGCTGGTAAAATGTAGGGGGATGCGGTGCAAAAGGTTTTGTATTTAATAAAATTGCAGTAATATGAGTCTAATTACACTCGATCGAAAAATAAAACACAAATAAGGTAGGTAACACAGTTTTACCCTAGGTTTTACCTATACTCAAAATTTTGATAAGAAGAAACGGAGAAAAGTATGAAAATCTGTTTTATTTAAACAATGATACATAAATATGTACATTAAACAATAAACTCAGCTTGACAAATATGCTTTTATATTTTTAAGGGCATGAAAATTGCTTTTGAATGTTTCCGAATTAATCTGCCTCAATTTTCTCTATCAATATAAATCCGGGCTCGGTCTGGCCTTGGTGCGGTTATATGTGGTCAGACCCTTATATTACAAATAGGTAAGTTTTAAAACAATTCTTCCCTTACCTAAAATTTTACCGCACGCCCCTATATTTTTGCTTATCCGCAAAAATTTAAGTTTTTCTTTATTTTAGCAGAATTTAACTAAGAGCTTGAGCTGGGGATGGCCCATAAGAAAGATCACTAGAGCGTTATATTTCCAAAAAAAATCATTAATCCAGGGGTTCCCAAACTTATTTGAAGTGTGACGCCCTAACACTTGCAATTCACTCACGACGCCCTTACGCCCAAGTTAACTTCCGATAATCAAAAAGGTTCCCTAAAAAAGTGTTCATGTTAAAGTTTTTAGTCTATTAACTATTTTTGCTTTACTTTGCGTCCTTTCCGATGTATCATTAGGACTATGAAAACAATTATTAATTAAAATTACTAAAGGAATTGCTTTGTCTTATCTCAAAAAAGTTGAAGAGCACACAAAACCCTCTTAAAATACCTTCACTCCACTTTGTTCTAACAACACGAAGCCCCTGGAAGGACACTGCGACTCCCAGGGCATCGCGACGCACTTTTTGAAAAGCCCTGAAATAACCTACAAAATACAGGGTGTTTGTCTACAGTGGTTTCAAACTGCAATGGTGGAATCCTCATTAAAATAGAAAAAAAAGTCACATAAACATGGGTCCACAAGTTCTCTCTCTCTCTCTATTTTTTTTTTTTTTTTGGTTTTGGTCCCCTCAGGTCCAATCCACCACTCTCCCCCGTCCGGACTATGCTTTCCAGGGCTTCGTCGGCGGAAAATCTGGATAATCAAGCTTGTAGCTCCCAGAAATTCCAAAAAGAAAACAAAAATAATTCTACAATCGATGCAATACATAAATTGTCGGCTGTCAAACCAAGACCTGCTACTGGTGTTACGTATAACCTTCACTTTCACTACTGACAGTTCCCATGGCACGCCCATCTATTTCCCGCCATTTGAGAAATACCTCGTGTTCACCACCAAACAGGATACCATCAGCTTATAGGAATCTTCGCTCACAGCGCTTAGATCCAGAAGAAAGATGCCGTCAATTTAGCGTGAATCTTTCCTTGATCCCGAAGGTAAAAACGTTGGTACGGCACCTCTAACCGCCACTCCGGGAAGAACTTTGTAGTCCTCTAGGCACGTCCGCACTATCCGGAGGTCAAACAAAGAGTTCCTGGGTCCACAAGCTATTGGTTTTTAAAATACAGGGTTTTGAACTTTTCAAAAAACTTTAAAATTTTAGAACACTTATTTAAGTAAAATAATTGATAATAAGAAATTATAATATCTAATTTATAATGGAAACAAATTATTTACACTGTCTTTCATGGTTTATAAATATGCAATTGGGTGTATTTAATTTTTTTTTCTCTTAGAGCTGTATTTTTATTTGCTTAATCTAATATTTTCTATTTTTCATTTCAATTCAACATTTACTAAAACTGTTTTGTTATTACAAATAACTGATTTTCACAGTCGCAACTTTTGTCTAGTCGTATGTTGATAACCCCCTGTATAGAGTACGTAAAGGTGTCTCTATAGCTAACGAATTACATCGTCGTCACACATTTTATAAGTTTTTTCTAACAAAATTTTTAAACGACATTTACCCTGAGTGACAAGCATAATATCAAAAGGGTAGACTTGTTTGTCTCCACGTGTAACATAATAGTACGTCACACGTATCGAATTTTGAGTGACGTTTATGTTAATTCAATCCTTTTACTGAAAATACTTTTAGGAATCCTTTTAATCGATTTGATTTAGACATATGTAAGTTTACGGAATAAATATTGAGACAGGGGTAATTTTTTTAAATATTTTATTATAGTAGGGGGCCCAAGATGGAGATTTAGGGATTTACTACACACAGAAAAAAAAGTCTTGTTTTAAGCAAATACAAGGTTTTAAAAATATGCATTCTTTTTGAGTAGTTGTGCTTTTAAACCAAGATTTATTTCTTATTTTAAAATAATAGTGGTTCTTAAACTGGGAGAAAAAATACTTTAATTTATGTCTTTATTGTAAAAGAAATTCTTTAAAGTAAAAGATCTTTAGTATTATTTTAAGAATATCAGAATCAAGAAATAAGAACCTAAAGATTTATGATTTAAGCTCTTTAATATCTTAAATATAAGTTTTAAGATTTTAAACAAAAGAAATATTAAATGTTTTCATCAAAATATTAATAAATTTTCTTTAAAAAAATAGGTTCTTATTTAAAGAACCTAAACCAAAATCTTTAACCTTTATGTCAAAGAACCTATTTCTTTAATATAAGTATTCACTGAATTATGCTTTTTAGTACGGTATCAACGGTACGATTATATCCTACCGTCGAACAACGAAAGTTTTTTTATAAGATACACTTGTTATTCGTATTATTCAACTTGGACCCGGGACAGCCAGTTTGATAAGTCCTATGAGGTTCGGCAAAACGCATCATCGATGGAGAAGATAGGTCTCGGTGAATAACATGATAAGCATGAATTCCTCTCTTAACTATCAAAAGAGAACTAGTTGTTTATTTAATATAATTATCTTAATTGAATTAAATTTTATTTCAGTCTGTGGTATTTACTATCTTGTCTTAAAGAAAAAATCTCTCAGTGGGAAAGCGCTCGATGTTTTTAACGGAATACATCGTTCTTTAATGTAGACCCATTGGGGACACTAAATAAAATAAGGTTATTTTTATTACAAAAGCGCCTTCTTTTGAATTTAGTACGCAAAGCTGAAAACATATTTTTTCTGTTTGAGATCATATTTCTATAACACATATGAAAGTCACAATTCTTTCAAATTAAACCTAAGGCTTTTGTTTTAAGATATCTTTTTTCAGTGTACAGTGCGGCAGATTAATATACCGGAGGATACCTTGTACCCCGATGAGTACTTCTACCAAATATGAGCCCCCTATACAGGGCCGATCGTTAAAAACAAAAATATATCCATCAGAAAGTTTTGAGCGCGTCAGATTAAGATAGGGTGAGGTAATTACATGCTAAACAGTGTATATTCCACTAATCTGACAATTTGAGAGTGACGTTAAAAAAGCGAAGGGTTACAAAGTTAAATAATGCGTCATTTTGACATTTTCGAGCGTGGCAATTTATTTTTTAAGAAAATAGATAGATAGATAGATAACCGTTTATTTATTCCTTATAAACAAAAAAGTTTACAAATAGGCCCTTTAAAAAGGCATGGAACAATGTCATAAATTACAAAAACTTAGTATTTTAAACATAACATTAATAATATACTATAATTATTAGAAATACCACTACTTTAAACAAAAAACTTTAAAAACCTGATAATTTATTAACCATAAATATTACCATATACTATTAAAAAGACTTATAAGACAATATTTTTTCCCTATTTATCAATCATATTATCCTTATTTACATCATAAAATTCTCTTATTGTATAAAATGCGTTTTTACTCAAAAAAGTCTTTAAAACATCTTTAAGACTATTTTTTGGCAAATTTCTAACTACTGTAGGAATTGAATTAAAAATCTTTACAATGGAGAATTCAACATTTCTTTGCAAATAACTAAAGCCACATCTATCTAGAATAAGATTTGATTTATTTCTAGTCTAATACTCATGCCTTAACTGAGAATTTTCAAATAAATCTGCATCATCAAATAATTCAAGGATAACAAGAAATATATAATCCGATACGATCCGAACGATTTCCACATGCCGAAATATTAACAGTATTTCTTTCACATATTTAAAAAGCTATAGCAGCTTCCTCCACCGATGAAAAGGTACATTATATAATTTTTTTCTTATCATCTAAGCTTTGCAACCCAATAGGTCTTCCTGACGCTTGACTAAATTCCCATTTAGCTTCGTGGGCTCCCCTACCACTAATTTTTTATAATTAAACTAGACCAAGTTGTTTGATGTACCAGGTGTCAAGGTATAAATTTATCACCAGTATCCAATTTTTATCATTTCCTAAGATATACAAGGGACGATATAAAACACCCTGTATATTATACGACCATTAAAAATACGTTTCCAAGAGCTTTCAGAAAATACCACATTTAAATTGTGTGTTTTGAATAACGTATGTCTTAAAAGTTTTGGCACAAAACTCATTGTCTTTAATTTTAACAAAAACAAAATAATATCAAGTTGCCTTTGAAAACAAAAGTTTATTTACTTTATTTACTGTCAGTTAAGATTTAATTATTTTGAAGTTTTCGCTTTATGATGTCGTATAAATTATAAATAAGAAAAAGTATCTACAAGTTAGTTGGGCGGATACCCAAAGCTGAAATCTGTCGAATATTCCAGAATGAAAACATTTAACGCAGAACCATTTATAGAACAATAGCGGAGTGCGAGCAGGGAATACCATGTCTGAATCTCCCAAAAGTGGAAGACCACGTGCATTTACCGCACAGAGGTCAGAGAGATTGGTGAGAAGAGCAAAAAACCAGATTGGAATGTCAACGAGGAGACTGGCTAGGCAATACAGATCTTCTAAGAGTACGATATCGTTGGAATTGAGAAGGAATGGTCTTAAATATCGAAAGAGACGTAAGTGCCCCAAATACTCTCAAGCGCAGCTTCTTCGTATACCAAGATGTTGTCGTCAACTGAGGCGGGTACATTTTGCCAATGAAAAAATCATTATTTTAGATGACGAAAAGTATTTCACTTTGAGTAATTCTGAAATGAAGGAAAACGATGGATTTTATACGGACAACGTAGAGGAATGCCCTGACAATGTTAGATACAAACATAAAGCGAAAATTTGCAGATAAAATCCTTGTCTGGTGCGCAATTTCTAACAGGGGTATATCCCGACCTTTTGTGGGAAGAGTGAGGGGTGAAGCTTTGAATAGTCAGAGCTATATTGATAACTGCCTTTCCAAATTGCTTCAGTTTGTCCGCGAACATCATGCTAATGACGATATCATGTTTTGGCCAGACCTAGCAACATGCCATTACTCAAGAGATACCCAAAACTGGCTTCGACAACACCACATACCTTTTGTTCCCAAAAACGATAATCCTCCAAACTTGCCGCAGGCTCGCCCAATAGAGGATTTTTGGGCTGTACTGTCTAGAAAGGTTTATCATGGAGGCTGGGAAACACAAGATGAGGAACAATTAAGACGGCGAATTTACGAGAAATTAAGAGAAATTGAACTGAATTCCGTCCAGGACCTCATGAGAGACATTCGAATAAATTTGCGTCTGGTAGAGCAGAATGGGCCAGTCCACTTAATTCGATAGTATAGTTTAGTTAAGTATTGAGTTTGTAATTTATGATAACTAGTTAGTGTTTAAATAAATTTCTTCATTAAAAAAAACCGAAAGTATTGTGTGCCAAAACTTTTAGGACATACGTTACTTTTGGAAATACCCTGTTACTATAATAGAACTTAAAAATTATCTGTATGGCCATACTTTGAAAACTATTAAAGATAGATATATCAAAGGTGGTATTATGTTACCCAAAGCCGAGCCGGAAGAAAGAACAAAATTATAAGACAGACTTTAGAAAGACGACTCACTTACCCCCTTATATTCTCGCTTCATTGCCTTTTAATATATCAAAAAAACTAATAAGGTTCCTAACAAGTCTTGCCCTTGTTACTTATAAGAACCTAACAGGCGTGACTTATTACTTGCCCTTAAGACAGTTTTAGTCCAAGGATGCAATATGTCCACCTCGGTCAATTTGAAATTATGTACTTCCTCAATTTTGAAGCAGCCATTATAATAAGTGCCATATATAAATTTAAGAATTTTTGATAGTATATGGTTCACTGGGCAAAAAAATAAAACTTCAACGTCATTTTCATTAGTGAAATGGTCTATGATTCGTTCAGTGATAAATTTTACATAGGTGTGATTGTATTTTAGAATTTTTTCCAAACGCGAAAATGACAGGAAAAATCTGAAAAAACGGCTAAAGTAAAATTTTAGCTTATTTTACTAAAAAGAATGTTGTATTTCTGACTGAAATTTACAGGGTGTTAATTAGGTAGGTACAAGGTTATTATAGAATTATAGATGTTTCAAAATATTCAAAAATTATGTTATCATTATCATTATATATAATAAAACTAAGTTGATAAAATGTGCGTGCCGACAAAACTTGAAAAGGAGTCTCGATACGATAAAGGAACTTATATAGTGTGATAGCCCTTTATCCCCCTCGAACAAGAAAGTTCTCGTTTTACCCTAAAGGGCGTATTTTTAAAGATATAAGGACTCTTCCAACCCTTTAACTTGGAAATTAAGTGTAGTGGCGCCATCTGTTGCCGAGTATTTGAACTTCATTCAGAACAACGGTTATTTGGGTCTCATATCAACTCCCGAGCGAAGCCGGGAATGATAACTAGTATATAATAAAACTAAGTTGATAAAATGTGCGTGCCGATAAAACTTGAAAAGGAGTCCCGATACGATAAAGGGACTTATATAGTGTGATAGCCCTTTATCCCCCTCGAACAAGAAAGTTCCCGTTTTACCTTAAAGGGCGTATTTTTAAAGATATAAGGACTCTTCCAACCCTTCAACTTGGAAATTAAGTGTAGTGGCGCCATCTGTTGTCGAGTATTTAAACTTCATTCAGAACAACGGTTATTTGGGTTGCGTTTCGAAAGGCGCTGCGAGCAATTGTAATTGTTTTCAATAATTTTTTTACTTTTTACGTCATAGTGTATTTTTTTATTTCAACTACCACGTAATCTCTTATCAACTCATCATAGCTAGTTTATTATAAAGATTTAGTGTATTTATATTAAAAAGTTAAACACCAAATAATAAAGATAGAATTATAAAAAATAGTAATTTTCAGGCAATTTTAATTGAGAAGGTATATTTTTTAATATATTATTTTTAAATTGTCTCCCCGTGGCGCAGTGGACAGAGCTTGGATCTTCGAAGCCAAAGGTCGCCGGTTCGATTCCCAGCGGGGAGACATATTTAGGTAGTAGTTATTTAAAAATAACGACCGTGGTGGCACTACCGCGTTGTCTAAAAGGTGCTGTGAAATGCATAACTGCATGTTTCAGTGCTTGGACAACGTTGACGGAACAGGGGGAACGATGGGTTAAACATCTAATAACCCGAGAGATATAGAGGAAATTTAAGACTGACTTAGTGTATAACATCTTAGAGCTATCTGCAATACTTTTTAAAATACACTCCAGAAATTATCGCATATGCCCGATTTTCTCCATAAGCATACAAAAATGCGTTAATTTAAATGTCCATATATCTTCATTAATAATAATATTATCAAGACAGTTAAAAAAAAAAGAAAATGGCTAGAAAACGTGAAGCTATAACTCTGGGGTCACTATTGTTATTTACTATTTATAATGAGTTCTACAGGGTGATCAAAATTTTTGGAGAAAAATAAATAATTTTTAATCGACCTGTATGAAGTGCTGTTAAAAAAGTTATTAAATTTGCAGTAACAGTAAGTAACACAGGTTACTGAGTTTTTAAACCCATAAAATACATTTTTTGTTCAGCTGTGTCAACTTATAGTGCCAAAAGTATACTTTTCGAGATGTTTCGCAGATTTCATATATTTGTAAATTTTAAAAGTGGTTTTAATATTAATAGGTATTCTAAAAAACACCTCCAAACTACGCTCTTTAGGTACATCTAAGGCTTATTTGAACCTTTTAAAGCTTTCAAAAATTAAGTAGAAATCCCATAAAAGCTTCAGGAGCGACGCGTCGAGAAGCCCGTAAAGTTTTAATTGCATCATTAAAGTCTTTTAACTAGTTCAACTAGAGTTAATTGTTTCAGAGCTTTAAAATTACTCGGTAATGAAAAAATATACGATGTTTGAAAAAGTTAATGTCAGTGCCCTTTTATTTAGGTTCAGTTCTATCGTTAAAAATAATAATTATATCCTGTCTTTTTTATTTCAAACAGTAAATTTCGGTTTTACATCTTTTTACAGTATAAGAGGGTTTTGACGGTGGTATTTTTTGGTACCGGGTGTCACGTTATAAATTTGTACAGTCGAGGACAAAAAACCGTCCACCCAGTTAATTTTTTTACGGGCTTTTTTGTTTGAAAATTAATATTTAAGCTAAATTTAAAACAAAAAAAAACCTTTTAAAAAAATAAACTGGGTGGACGGTTTTTTTGTCCTCGACTGTACATATAACTAGGATTTTTAAATTATTTTATCTAAAAACTAAGATCTCAGACCCCTTAGCAAAATTATAGTATAGAAGGAACAGTTTAAAAATGTAAATTCGGTGCTCTTTGATAAGAAAAAAATCACAAAAAAGTTTAAAGCAAATAAACCGGCATGCTTGTCTTCGCGGCCGCCTTTGCTATATTTCTTTATAATATGCCGGTTGATGCAGCTGCTGGTCCTCGCACTATGGGATAGAAATTAATTTTTTTGGTCAAAATTCTGAAACTTACCAATCTAACTTAAAATGAGGTGCTTTTTACTGGACATATATTGAAAAAAATATTATATATTATTACAAATGCTTTTTGGAAACCTAAAACTTATTATATGTTATTGTAAATTTACACCCCCTTAACATTATTATTTTTTATTGTACAAAATAAACTAAAATGTCAGCTTGTTTGGTTAATTCGGTAGTATTCCAATCAGTAATCCGATGGTTATTATCTCATATAATATACAGGGTACGACAATAGGTATGATTTTTTAAATGGAATACCCTGAATATTATATCACCACCAAAAACAAAATTTAGAATGCTCTAAAAAAATACTACATTTAATGTGTCTATCTCAATTAGTTTCGGAAATATGACCATCCACATATGAAAAATAATTTTAAATTATTCTTAGAAGCGTAATAGAGATACATCTTCCCAACTTTTTTTATTTTTTAACGTATAAAATAAATAAAAACCCTGTTTTGTTGGGTAGATTCTATAGAATCCATATCTTTCATCAGAATGCTTTTATCTTTTAGGATATACAGTGTAGGACAAAACATATTAAATTTTAAAATGGAAAATCTTGTAAATTATAAAAAAATCTTTTATCTGTCCTTACACTCAGAAGTAGCAAAAGGTAGAAAGGCAATTGTAAGTACAAAAACTGATAAAAAAAAAGGTAAAAAAATCTTTGACAAAAGTAGCGAGACTTCGCGAGACTGCATCGGAAACACAACAATAGCTCTTACTTTTTTAGTAAATAATTAAATGTTGTATGAGCTTTCTTATAGGGGCAAAAGATACAATGTGTTTAAGGCAGCTAAGGATATTCTTAAACATCTACAACCTTTACTCTGCCTTTGACCTCTCATAAGGAAAAAATATATATTCAAAGGCTTTTTTGAAACAACGAACATGATTGTGATTCCGAAACCTTTTCTAGATACGTTAATAATATATGTATAATACCTGAGCCATCCTGTACATGCTAAGAGCCCTTCAGATACGACGAGAGCCATCCTGTATACGGTAAAGAAGTTTGTTCAGGCGATAAAAACGATATATTCTTATAGGTGCTGGGGTAAAAGATACAATGTGTTTGGGGCAGCTAAGGATATTCTTAAACTCCTACAACCTTTACTTCGCCTTTGACCTCTCATATGGAAAGAAAGAGTATTCAAAGACTTTTTAGAAACAACGAACATGATTGTGATTCCGAAACCTTTTCTAGATACGTTAATAATATATGTATAATACCTGAGCCATCTTGTACATGCTAAGAGCCCTTCAGATATGACGAGGGCCATCCTGTATACGGTAAAGATGTTTGTTCAGGCGATAAAAACGATATATTCTTATAGGTGCTGGGGTAAAAGATACAATGTGTTTGGGGCAGCTATGGATATTCTTAAACACCTACAACCTTTACTCTGCCTTTGACCTCTCATATGGAAAGAAAGAGTATTCAAAGGCTTTTTTTTGAAACAACGAACATGATTGTGATTCCGAAACCTTTTCTACATACGTTAATAATATATGTATGATACCTGAGCCATCTTGTACATGCTAAGAGCCCTTCAGATACGACGAGAGCCATCCTGTATACGGTAAAGAAGTTTGTTCAGGCGATAAAAACGATATACGAAGCGATTAAGAAGTAAACGTAACTTGGCATGGTCATTAGGCAAGTATATTGGACGCGTTTCAACAGCTGTTGAGACATTTAAAAGAAATAATAAAAGATGCCGATGAAATTAATTGGATGAACAAGGGCACCTAGGAAATGCGGTACAATATTTATTTCTTGTTAATTTTTTATGACTAAAAAGTTTTTAAAAGATATAATATATACAGAGTGATTAAAAAATCGCTCACATCGGTGACTCTAAAAATAAAGTAGCTATAAAAACCTAAATACAGGGTGGCCCACCATATTCGACACGGTCTGATGTACCTGGATAACCATAGGGTTTTTTAAAAAAGTAAATACTGGAACATATACAGGTCAGATAAGACCACAGTATAAAATTATTTTAGTCTATACAGGGTGTCTCAAAAAGTGTGACGTAACAAAGTTATATTTTTTTAAATTGAACACCCTATATTTTATGACGGTTTTAGATTCTACTTTAAAAAATAACTCAAGTTTGTTTATAGTACTAAGTGTCTAATTTTATTCGTTTTTGTGATATTTGATTTTTTTGAAAAATGCAGAGGTAAAATTAAATTGATTTTACTTTAACACTTTTAACACTTTAAACTTTAAAATGTGTAACAAGATTAATAAAACTCTGCCATATCATACGTAGGTCAAATCAAGATCAAATATTGTACAGGGTGATCAAAAAACAATTTCAATTTTTTAGAAAATCAAATAGCCATATCTCTTTTATTTTAAATGGAACATCCTGTATTATTTTACGTTACATGATGACAAATAAAATACTCTTTCAAATGGTGTATAGGTTGCTTATACCTATCTTTTGTGCTTTTTTAGTAAAATCTGTTTTTACAAATTTTTAGTCCAAATGTTTACTTAAATTAAAGTTGGCTGTGAAATAGCAGCCATTAATAATTTTCTTAAGAAAATAACAACGACCATTTATTGATTACTAGTGTTAGTCAGTTTAAAAGAAATTTCAATGATTTTAAATAAAAACCCTTCTTCTGCAACAACAAGATGATATAATA
Source organism: Listronotus bonariensis (assembly GCA_014170235.1). Taxonomy (NCBI): domain Eukaryota; kingdom Metazoa; phylum Arthropoda; class Insecta; order Coleoptera; family Curculionidae; genus Listronotus; species Listronotus bonariensis. The sequence continues at coordinate 87,580 of JACEGR010001609.1, read as the reverse complement.
CTAGTAGGATGTGAAAAAAATGGTTTACTTTAGTCTATAGTTAATCCTGAAAAATATTCCAGGAGAAACCATCTGATAACCTTAATAGTTGCTTTAAAAATTTGACACAGTGATAATGGATAATGGAAGAAACAAGTTATAGGTCACAGAATGTCGTCATAACTGACCAGAGGCGTTACTAGGATTGTTTAAAAACACAAGTTTTATCATTACCACATTCAGCTGAAATAGTGTTATTGAAAGTAGCATTATAAGCAACTAATGATTTTTTTTCTGTGAATTTTAAAAATAGTGGCATATAATACAAAATCTTTTAATTTTGTGCTTTTTTCCAACAAATTTACATTTTGCAATAACGGCTTAGTAAATAGGCATAGCTATATCCCAGCCTACTTACATTTAAATAGACATTTGGAATAAAAATATGTTAAAACGGAATTTACTTAAAAGTATAAAAGATATGTATAGGCAACCTATACACCATTTGAAAGAGCATTTAGTTTGTCATCATGTGGTGTAAAAAAATACAGGGTGTTCCATTTAAAATAAGAGAGATATTGCTATTTGACTTTCTAAAAATTGAAAATATTTTGTTGAGCACCCTGTAAAATCTATGATCTCGATATGACCTACGTATGATAAGGCAGATTTTTCCTAATCTTGTAACAAATTTTAAAGTTTAAGGAGTTTATATTGTTAAAATAAAATTAATTTAATTGCACCCTGCATTTTGAAAAAAATCAAATATAGGGTGTTTCATTTAAAAAATATAACTTTAATACGTCACATTTTTTTGAGACATCCTGTATTTTCACTGTAGGTACAGAGCCCTCTAGCGGCTCATTACAACAATTATTGTGAACTATTACTAAAAATGATATAGTGCAATCGGATTAGTCTATGCTACAAATATGAGTCATATCAGTTTTTGCTTAGGAAAACAATTAAAAAAAAAAACAAAAAAATTAAGCAACTCGAAAGTCAATAATTTTTTTGAAAAAAAAAGAAGCTATACCATTATCTTACAATGAAGAATCACCACCTTAAGTTTCGTCAGCTTTATACCCGATTTTTAAAGTTAAAATTTATTCCAAAAGTTTATTGCTGCTTACAAATTCGTTTATCTAAGTGTGTAGAGTCAGCAACAAAATAGAAACCGAAAGTCGGGGAAGATTGGAGATCGGTTTGATGAAAAACTGGTCTCGCCAGCTTTACATCCTATTTTTCCAGGTAAAATTCATTCCAAAAATTTGTTTCTGCTTACAAATTCGTTTATCTAAGTGTATAGAGTCAGCAACAAAATAGAAACTGAAAGTCGGGAAAGTTTAGAGATCGGTTTGATGATTAACGGGTCATGCCAGCTGACGATCATCAAACCGATCTCCAATCTTCTTCGACTTCCGGTTTCTATTTTGTTGCTGACTCTTCACACTGTAATAAACAATTTCGTAAGCAGCAACAATTTTTTTGATAGAAGCTATAATAGGCAGTATAAATTTTGACGCACTTTATAAAACTTCATAAAAAAGGACTATCATTTTTAAAAAGCCAAAAACTAACCAGAACTTATATACATACTTAACTACCAGTTATATTATTACAGTAATCAAATCAAAACGATTTATTTTGAAGCAAAAAATACTAAAACCTCTTCAGTCAGTCACATTAATTTCCTGTATCAAAAACGCCCTTCAGCAAACGTCAATTAATTTATGTAACTCTGAATTTCATCAAATTGAGGCCAATAAATCACTTGAAATTAACGTTACGTATCTCGGACTAATTGCCTGCACAGAGAGGGACAAACCCATGACACATTTGCTATAATTAGATTTGGAGGAAATAAGATGGAAATGGAAACGAACGAATTTTTTATTAATTTTTCCGAGATTCCATATGTGACTAACAGATCTTTTTGTTGAACGAGGAAAAGCGTTTTTCTGTGAAATAGTGACATCAGGAATGTTGATATTTTCCCTTATTTTTACGTGTCGTAGAAGAAACTCGTAGAAGAGATTTTGAAAAGTAATAAAATGCAGTAGCGGCTCGTAAGGGAAGGCACTAGGGCACCACTCTCCCAAAAAAATCATAAACTTGCAATCCCCCTTTTAAAATCTGATCGCTCGGTATATTCTAAAAAAATGAAACGATAGTATATGAGCAAGGTCTTTATTTTTTGACATAACAATGAGAACTTTAAATGTATATTTATGTATCAAGGGCGTTACTAGGACTATAATGCCTCGGGCCAGAGGCCCTCGGGCTATTTTGACCTGATGGGCAATATAGTCCAGTAAAGCCTGTGGTGCATACAATGCTTTATGTTTTACCCAAAAAGAGTTTCAATGACTAATTACATTATTTATTCGCAATATAAAAATAAGTTGCACCTGTACCTGTATACGTAAGTAGGCATATTTGGTATTTGGAAAGATGCGAACGCAATTCTTCAAATAACGTAAACCGTTTTAATGGCATATTTTCAGGAACTGGTAAGTTATTGATTATATTTTAATACATATGTTTAACAAACTTTATTATTTTTAGTCGGAAAAATACAGTCCGAACTCTCTCTGGACCAAGTATTCCACCCTAAGGTCTACGCTGATGATCTATGAAAATATAGACATTTCGCAATACCATCGTCTCATAGCGTCTTTTTTAAAAGTTAAGTCGAAAGAATACGTCCCGAAGAACTCTAAAGTTTTGGAAGGAGAACAAATATTAAAATTTATTAAGAAGGCTCCTGATGATATCTACTTGGTACACAAAGTCATACTGGTAATGGGTGTTTTTGTAGGTTTAAGACGAGATGAATTGGTCAAAATGACTATTGATGACATTGAAGATAAAGGAACAGTCTTGGTTATAAAGGTACCAGAAACTAAAACTTCAACTTCAAAAAGTTTTACTATCATTGAAGAAGATTTAGGCGCTTTAAATTTAATAAAAAAGAACACAACATTAAGACCAGCTGGAATAAAGGAGCGAAGATTCTTTCTTACCTATAGAAAGGGTCGATGTACAGTACAATCCATTGGAAAAATACCATAGGAAGCGTCCCAACATTGATCGCAAAATTTTTAAAATTGGATAATGCAGAAGCTTACACCGGCCACTGTTTGCGTCGCACATCGTCAAACTTACTTGTTGAGGCAGGTGCTTCGTTTGAAACGCTAAAACAACATGGGAAATGAAAAAGCTCTTCAGTAGCTGAAGGATATATAGAAGAAAGTATTTCATCCAAAAACAAAGTAGCCAAAATGATTGCCAATTCAGTTAATTCCGAGGTTAATTCCGTATCGACTATTGAAAATTCTTTAATGGACTGTTCTTCTCTACAAAATAGCGTTAGTGCTACCACCGCTGCTACCATCACAAAAAACACCGACCATTCTATAGTGGGATCAGCTACATTTTTCGGGACATTTCAAAATTGTAATTTTTATTTTGGAAATAAAGTTTAATTTTTAGTATTGTTTAAAGAAAAATTATTTTTTGTATAAACTTGATCTTTATTGTGAGAGAAATAAAATTGGATAAGCAATAAAATTTCCATATTAGCGCATTAGGGCATTATAAGCGGGCATTATCATAATGCCCGCTTATAATGCCCTAGGTGTGATAGCAGGTATTATTGCTACCATAACATATTCCGTTTCCAAGGTATTACAGATCAATAATAGATGGGTAAAAGATATTAAAAAGATATTTAAAAATACCACATTTATTAAAAAACTAATTTTATCAGTTTCGGAAATACGGCCATTTCAATCAGGTATTCAAGTAATTATAGGGTAAAAGTATTGACTTTATATTCTAGGGTTATAAAGTACTCGTCAGGAGCTTTAAAATAATGTGTCACTAGACCCCCTATATTTTTTTTAATCAAGTTAGATATGATTATTGTGTTACTTTATTAAAGCTCTTTAATAGCTATTTATGTATCAAGGGCGTTACTAGGACTATAATGCCCTGAAGGTCAAAAATAGCCCGAGGGCTAGATTTCGACCTGATGGGCATTATAGTCCAGTAAAGCCCGTGGTGCATACAATGCTTTATGTTTTACCCAAAAAAGAGTTTATCAATGACTAATTACATTATTTATTCGCAATATAAAAAATAAGTTGCACCTGTACCTGTATACGTAAGTAGATAATGACTGGTGTTAAGTTTGACTTTGATGTTTCTATCAGTTAGTCAGTTGGCATTTTTTATTTAACGATTTGCTCAAAATGGAAGAAATTCCACAAAATATAAGAGAAAAGGCCATAAAAGCGACCGAAAATCAAGGCAACAGTATGATCGGGAGTATGGCATATTTGGTATTTGGAAAGATGCGAACGCAATTCTTCTAATAACCGAAACCGTTTTAATGGCATATTTTCAGGAACTGGTAAGTTATTGATTTAATTTTAATACATATGTTTTTGTATAAACTTGATCTTTATTGTGAGAGAAATAAAATTGGATAAGCAATATTTACATATTAGCGCATTAGGGCATTATCATAATGCCCGCTTATAATGCCCTAGGTGTGATAGCAGGTATTATTGCTACCATAACATATTCCGTTTCTAAGGTATTACAGATCAATAATAGATGGGTAAAACATAAAATATTTTTTAATGGTGGTATAATATACAGAGTGTTTTATTAAAAAATAAACCCTTTTTGTAATTTCTTGTAAAGAAGTTTGGGGTATATTTTTATTTTTGCGTCTGATAAGACTTTTTGACACTATAAAGATTTCCACTTAATTTTTTATGCCAAAACCAACTTTACTACGTTATTCTGTGACGCCAGCAAATCAATGTAAAGTGAAGCGAAAATTTCAGGACTAGAGCCCGCAGGGAACAGCTCCCGAAATTACTGTTTGAACATTAGATTTTTCAGAGTAGTACGACAGAAGAATAGTTTTTGCCCTTTCTATTTGATAATTTCTTTCCAACAACAACATATTCCTGTTCCTATTATAATTTGATTTATTTGAGCTATTAAAGAAATTATCCATAGATCAATTTTTTCGTGATAGCGAACATGATTGTCTTTTTAAGCTAACTAAACAACATTTTTGGCGGCCCAATCCCATATTAATTTAAGGTTCTGGCACTCTTAATGTTCATAATAAACCACACAATTAGTAAAACAGCGATTTCTTTTGGGGAAATCTATGTATAAGGAACAGTTTAAAAATGTAAACTCGGTTCTCTTTGATAAGAAAAAAACTCACAAAAAGTTTAAAACAAATAAATCGGCATGCTTGTCTTCGCGGCCGCCTTTGCTATATTTCTTTTATGATATGCCGGCTAATGCAGCTGGTCATCGCACTATGGGATAGAAATTAATTTTTTGGTCAAAATTCTGAAACTTACCAATCTAACTTAAAATGAGGTGCTTTTTACTGGAAAAATATTATAAATTATTACAAATGCTTTTTGGAAACCTAAAACTTATTATATGTTATTATAAATTTACACCCCACTTAACATTATTATTTTTTATTGTACAAAATAAACTAAAATGTCAGCTTGTTTAGTTAATTCGGTAGTATTCTAATCAGTAATCCGATGATTATCATGTCATATGATATACAGGGTACGACAATAAGTATGATTTTTTAAATGAAATACCCTGAATATTATATCACTACCAAAAAATCTTTTAAAATGCTTTAGAAAAATACTACCTTTGATATGTCTATCTCAATTAGTTTCGGAAATATGACCATTCAAATCTGAAAAATAAGTTTAAATTATTCTTAGAAGCGTAATAGAGATACATCTTCCCAGCTTTTTTATTTTGTAACGTATAAAATAAATAATAACACTGTTGTGTTGGGTAGATTCTGTGGAATCCATATCTTTCATCAGAATGCTTTTATCTTTTAGAATATACAGTGTAGGACAAAACATATTAAATTTTAAAATGGAAAACCTTGTAAATTATAAAAAAATCTTGTATCTGTCCTTACACTCAGAAGTAGCAAAAAGTAGGAAGGCAATTGTAAGTACAAAAACTGATAAAGAAAATGGTAAAAAAATCTTTGACAAAAGTGGCGAGACTTCGCGAGACTGCATCGGAAACACGACAATATCTCTTATTATTTAAACTCTTACTTTTTTAGTAATCAAGGGTAATAATAAACTAAGAGATTAAATGTTGTATTTTTATGTTTACTTAAAATACATTTTCAAGTTTCTTATTACCCCAATAGAAGTCGTCATATCCTTTTATAATTTTCCGTACATGTGGTTTGGAGTATCTACTTCGAAATACACAGCATGAGCCATTAAAATTTTACAGTTGCTTTTTGGGCAAAATAATGGATTTCTATCCCATAGTGTATTGGCGTGTGGCTGTAAAGGGTAGCGGCGCCTTTGTATAAAATATTCCGATTGCAGGCGGCCTTTTTATGTGTTTTTGTATTATTTTCAAAGGGTATCGAATTTGCGCTTTTAAAATGTTCTTACTATAAGTATATTTCCAAAAATATAAAAATTGTTTTACTTCTGGTGGATCCCTGTACTGATCTGTACCTATAGGGACCTAAAATTTGTGAATGATAACATTGCGCCATAGAATTCTAAGTTAACGCGTATCAAACATCATTAACAAAAAAATTGTTTGTGAAAATCACAATACTTTTACTAATATAATAAAAAATTTATGATTATTTTGCAATTCAATTTCTTCTCGTTACTCCGCTCTTTGATTCCTGTTAATGATCTTGTCCCGCATGTGCGTTGCCTCCGTTAGTGTTTAGTTTTTGTTTTATCTTATAATGTATTAAAACAAATTAATTATAACTATTTTATTATTATCATCTAGATTGCTGACTTTCTAAGGGTGACAAGTGGTTAAACACAGGCATAGTTCTCTAGTCTAGCTGACCTCTTTTATCCATATAGATATAATAGGATAGATTAAATTTTATAAATTACTTTATGTTTAAGCTGTTACCAATAATTAAGTTTTGTTGTCTATCTGTATTATTGCTCAAAATTTTTTTATTTTTGGACAATCCACGAAGGCTGAAAGCCTAAATACTAAAGTACCGTGGGTGTTTTAAACAGGGTAAGAGGAAGTTTGTTAACACGGGACTTAAAAACTTGAAGATTTAGCAGGGAAGGAAAGACCTCCGCTGGCAGTAGGTTTCACAGTCTAGAATCTCTAGGGATAAAAGAACGAACGAAATGGGAAGTTCGGGGCCTGTCCAATTGGACCGTATAGGGATGCATACGTGCGACACCACTAGTTTCTCTGTTGGGAGCTGCAAGAGGAGGGACTATACTGGATAATTCGTCGGAGCAGAAGCCGTAAAAGTATAGTAGGTATAATCTTAAAATTACATTAAGAAATTAAATATAGGCAAAGTTTTAATAATTATAATTAAATTTATAACTAATATTATCTTTATGTACCTAATTACATTTTTATCTAAATAATACAAAGATTTATAATTTATTGTTTATTTAAGTAGGATTAATTTTACAAACAACTCTATGGAGGGTGGCACGGCTAATATTTATATTGGTTTCGTCTTCTAGCTTTTTTTCAGTTTATCCAAGGTAGGAACAACTCCGCTTTCATAAAGACAATACATTTTCCTTCCTATTAGGTCTTGATCACTATTATCTATAGAAGAGCGATAGATCTCCCACAGCTCGACAATGGGCAAGAGAAGGAAGTCTTTGAGTAAGTAAAGGATCATTAATAAGACGAATAGCCCTTCTTTGAATGGCATCAAGAATGCTGAGGGTTGTAGGGGATACCATTCCCCAGACAAGAAAACAATATTCCAGAGAGGGTCGAATTTGGGACACATTGTACTATATATTTGAACCTAATATAATAAAATTTGAATTTGAATCATTAGCTTAAAATAACAAGATCAGTCATAATTCTGTTTTCTCCAAGAATAATTATAATTAGAAAATACTACTTCCTTGGGCAGTAACAACATGATAAGAACACGTTCCTTTTGACGAATCTACCACGAATATTCATACCGCTATATATGAAAGCGGCGCGGCGGTTTAACCCAACCTGTCAACGTCAAATGTTTCGGGTGTCGGACTGGGTAAACGCGTCACTTTTTTATCGGACAAGTAAATCACAATGTTTTACATGCAATTTTTAAACCTTATGACAAGAATCGTAAGTGTTACAGTCCAGAACCACAAGGCTCATTGACATGTTTTGGGTATCGGATTCGGAGGGTTTTGTAACTGTAACCCTTATGTTATGATGTTTGGCATAATGTTAAAAATTTGCATGTATAAAATTGTGGTTAACTTGTCCGACAAAAAAAAGACGCTCTTGCCCAGTCCGACATCCAAAACATTTGACATTGACAGGCTGGGTTAATACGCCGCTTCCATATATGGCGCTATGAATATTCGTGGTAGAGAACCCCTAAAAAGTTTTTAAAAGTGTTCTTATCGTGTTCGTCTTAATGGACGAATCTACCTGTCAGTTCGTGCGTATATTGCTTTTGAACAACATGGTTTTGTAGACGGTAGGTCAACTGTTTCTAATATGGCATGCTTAACACAATTACTTTCTAAAATTTTGGATAAACAGGGACAGGTGGATGTAGTCTATACAGATTTTGCCAAGGCCTTCGACAGAATTTCGCACATGGTTTTACTTAATAAGCTGAGGGCGTTTGGATTTAATAACCCATCTCTGAAATTTTTTCAATCTTACTTAACTAATAGGAAATAATTTATATTTTATAATGGGTACAAATCGAATGAATATATCGCAACGTCTGGTGTGCCGCAGGGCTCGAACCTGGGGCCATTATTATTTCTGCTTTTTGCAGATGATCTTAAGGTATTTTTGCCCATTGAAACTTATACTGATTGTGCATGACTACAACAATTAAATTACATTCAGAGTTGGTGCGAAGAAAACAAACTCAGTCTTAATGCAGCTAAGTGTCAAGTAGTTACTTACACTCGTAAGCAGCATCCTTTTCAGTATCCCTATTCCATATCGGGAGTACTTTTGGAAAGAGCTGGTACACTGAAAGGTTTGGGAGCTAGTAAGAATTTTAGCGATTCAAGAATTCTAAAAACCCTCCTTTGTACATATGTGCACTCGAAACTTGAATATGCCTCACTGATTTGGAATCCTTACTATGATTGTCACATAAATAATATAGATAGAGTCCAGAAAAGGTTTCTAAAGTTTTTAAATTTTAAAACAGACGGGATTTATCCACAGCGAGGCTCAGATTACCATGTTTTGTTGGAAAAATTTAGTTTTGACAGCTTAAAACTACGGAGGGTGTGTGCCTCCATGACCATTTTGTTTAAATTGCTGCACGGTGAGGTTGATTGTCCTGACCTGCTAAATTAAATTATTTTTTTTTGTCCCTAGATTGAACGCTAGAAACTCTGTAACCTTTATGTGTGAAAGAGCTAGGACTAATATAATGCTAAAACCGCCGATCAATTTTATGTGTGCCAGTTTTAATAAGATTTCAAGGGACTGTGATATTTTTAATTGTACTAAAAATGAACTGAAAAGGAGAGCCAAATGTAGTCAATAGAATTTATTTTTGAATGTTATTTATACTGTCAAATTCTTTGTTAAATAGTTTATTGGTTCCATTATTATTATTATTATATATATTAGTATTACTATTGTTATTTTCAAAATTTGCTATGTAAATTGCTCTGTAAATGGGTTCTTGTTGGGCAATATACCTATTATTATTATTATCATTACTAATCCAGTGACTACCCGTAAGGAAAGAAAATTATATTATGAAGTGTTCCTTCTTTTCACTCTATGTACCTACGCTGAGCTCAACAAAACAAAATAAACACAAGCCAATCTCAATGGAAATCTTGAGGGATTAAAAGCCTCAAAATTTTAGTACTTAAAGCTAAGATTCTTAAACTGTAAAATAATTCTTAAGGTGTTATTAAAACAGCTTTAAAATAATCAATTTCTGGTGAAAGGAAATTAAAATAAAATAAATTATTGTGCGCCTTCGCCATATGGTCAAGAAACATATAAATTAGTTTATTTCAGAATTTTTCCAATACTTTAGAGTGGTTGATGACAATCAAAGTCGGTCTATATAAGGTCACGACATTCGGCCATATTGCTTTGACGTGTTATGACGTCACATGTCCCATTTTTCGGCCATGTTGTTCAGTGTCAGAGATATACAGTTTATTGTATTAGTAGAACAACCGTATATACAACAGTTTTTAAATATTTTTACGTTGTAAATTCTTTTACTTTAAATAAAAAACATTTGGAATTACATCTTTCAACAAATATCACTTCCAAAACAATGCAAAATGAAATGCGCAAATTCTAGACGCCACTGGATTGATATTCAGCTTTGATTTTTACCCAGTCTTGCCAACTTTTCTCCGATAAGTGCCTTTTATTGCGTCCCCGACCTCGAACCGCCTAAAAGTTGAGGATATGTCGCAACCTTATAAATATAAACTAACCTTGGATGACAATAATCTTATAGAGATTATTGATTAGGAAATTAAAATTCATTGGCGTAGACAAGGGGGGTAAAGGAGGTGATTGAAAAATTTGTAAAGGTCATTACAATTATTAAGGTTGGTGAAGTAGAGCAAGTAAGTAGAAAGACCTTTTAATTGTTTTTTGGTAGTAGTTTATGAACAATATGACATGTTTTAGAGTAAAAATCAATAATTATGTTTTTTTTAATGCGTGAAATTTTTTTGTCAACGTTTGATTTTACCATACAAAACCAGGTTGAAAGATACTTTACCCATTGCATTACCCCCTTCCCCGGGAAATGAAATTATCTACGCCAGTGATAAAATTTAGGTAAGTTTTAGTTTTTCGGATTCCATAAGTGGTGGTTTTGAATCATAAAAATGTGTTTTCTAACGTTTCGATTCCGATTTCGCGGTATATCTTCAGTGTAATTTAAAAAAAATCCCAATTTTTTTAGTGTGAATAAAAAATTACAGTGTATACATTCCTTTCAAGTTAGATAGGCCTTTAAGTTGTTTACCCAAGACTTTCTCAATAAAAATTCCTATTTACTACATCCGTAATATAGTTCGCGGGTTGGTTAAGAGTTCCTTTGAGGGATATATAAATGGGGAAGCAGAAAAAGAGCATTCTCGGGACTATTCATTTAAACGAATGGCTCTCTCTGAAAACTTTACAGTATATATATTTTAATTTTCTTCTTTTTTTTCCTTGCTGTGAAATTTATCATAATCAAAACGTTAGAAATTTCATAAAATATTTTTAAAAAATAAATTTTGTTAACAGAACGGAACCATAACTACAAATATTATCTTGTGGCATCAAGTAAATAAACACTTTGTTATTTTTTAATTATTCTGAATAAGTCATATACAGGGTTCTCGAAATTAGGTGTCCGCCATTAGTACCTTTGTTATGAGTCAAAATACAAAATTATTGAAATTATTAAACTAGTGGTATTTTTGACGCTCTTTAAAATTAGAGATTAAAGAATTGACATTTTAGTTTTCAAGTTACGGAGTAACAATAATGAACCTATATACATGCCACACCAGTCAAATTCAATTTGTAAATTTGTGATACAAACGGACAAAAGTATTTTGTAAATTCTGACTTTAATTTTAAAAATTAAAATAACTAAATTTTGCATATTTTTAGGATCGTCCTTCTTACATACAAATATCACTAAAAAAGGTAAAATCTTTAATACCTTCTTTACACATTTTTTTTTGTGACTTTCTCAGTTTCAGAAAAATGTTTTTTTCGGTTCTGCATCAAGGGACCTTATACAGGGTTCGTTTGTTAAAACTTACGATGGCTATATTTTCTAAACCATGGCAAATATCACAAAATATAAAATAATATTTATATAAAACCCGGGTGGAATATAAATAACGTATTTTTCGAAACACCTCTATCAACCCCTTAAGCTGCACCCCCAGTCACTTAAAAATCATAAATGGCAACACCCCTTGTGTGGCACCTCTCTGGAAAGCTTATAAAAAATGCTTTTCGTTGGTCATAAAAATGTTGGGGTAAAATCAAATACTACCCTTAAATTTTAGAAAAATCATACCTAATTATTCATAAACAATACCAGAAACTATCCAATAAATAATACTCTCTGTAGAGCTAACCCGCCCTCATAAAAAGTTCTGGTTAGTTCTGGTTAGTTAATAATAGCTTTGTTCGCGGGTTCGATTCGGAACTGGTTCTGGGACTATTTGCATGCGCAGTGGAAAAAGCAGCGTTCGCGGTTAGTAAAATCCTAAATTTTTAGTAACAGTTCTGTGTTCGCGGGTTACAATGGAATCAGTTCGTTACCGGTTCGTAACCTGATTAGCAGTCCTGGGATTTTTGTTGGAACTAAAAGTTCAGTTCGGAATTTCATGCGCATTGTCGACATGGTCAGCTGTTTTCTGTTTTTGTGGTACAGAAATAAACCGTTGTATTACAGTTTATTTGTTTCTGCTACTTTTAATGCTGGTTAATATACCTGTTGAATAATTTTTTTATATTTTTGTGATTCTGAGCGTATATAAACACATGATTTTTAATTGTATGCCGTATGAATGTATGTATGCAATAAAATAAATAAAGATTTAATTAAAAAATATAGACAATATTAGAAGATTCTACCATTTCTTGTTGTTTGAATTTTATCTTTAGTTAAATACACATACTTATGTTAAAAACAAGAGGAGGCAGGGAATCCCTCGTCTTCCGCCGAGAGACCTCGAGTGGTTTTCGACAGTATAACAATTTACCTTTTTGTTTAAATTTATTTTTTCTTTGTGTAGTATCCAATCTAACCATGAAAATCCTAACCAAAAGGCTAGGTTAGAATACATCCTCAGCTGTATAGAAAATCATTCGCGGTAAATAAAAATTCCGAACTAATAAATAATTAGACATGCGCTTTAAAACAATTCTAAACCAGTTCGGTTCTGGTTCAGAACCAGTTCATTACTAGACCCGCGAACAAAGCTAATAAACTAAAATAATACTCCATGTAGCGCTAATGGGGGCGGGCCATATAAAGTTTTGGTTAGTTCTGTTGCACAAGAGCTTAACAACAGACCACTTGCTATTACTTTTTTTCTCGACAAAATTGAATAAGAGAACTAACCCAACCTAACCAGAATTTTCTATTTTAATTTATTATTATATTTTAATTATATTTTTAATAACTTAATTGGACATTTTCTGGTATTCTTTATTATTAATAGGGTATAATTTTTCTAAAATTTAAGGGTAGTATTTGATTTTACCCCAACTTTTGTTGTGACCAGCGAAAAGCATTTTTATAAGCTTTCCAGAGAGGTGCCACATAAGGGGTGTTGCCATTTAGGATTTTAAAGTAACTGGGGGTGCAGCTTAAGGGGTTAATAAAGGTGTTTTGAAAAATACGTCATTAATATTCTCCCCAGGTTTTATAAAAACGGTATTTTGTTATTTTTTGATATTTGCCTTGGTTTAGAAAATATAGCCATTGTAAGTTTATAAAAACACCATGTATAGCATTTTATAAAATAAATTACCCCTTATATCTTAACGACAAATGTATAGTAAGAACATTTTAAAAGCGCAGATTCGGTACCTTTGAACATAATACAAAAAACATGAAAAAGGCCTGCAATCGGACTATTTTATACAAAGGCGCCGCTATCCTTTACAGCGACGCGCCGATACACTATGGGATAGAAATCCATTATTTTGGCCAAAAACATTAAAATTTTAATGGCTCATGCTGTGTATTTCAAAGTAGATACTCCAAACTTCATGTACGCAAAATTATAAAAGGATATGACGACTTTTATTGGGGTAATAAGAAACTTGAAAATTTATTTTAAGTAAACATAAATATACAACATTTAATCTACTTAGTTTATTATTAGCCTTGTTTACTAAAAAAAGTAAAAGAGTTTAAATAATAAGAGCTATTGTTGTGTTTGCGATGCAGTCTAGCGAAGTCTCGCTACTTTCGTCAAATATTTTTTACCTTTTTCTTTATCAGTTTTTGTACTTATAATTGCCTTCCTACTTTTTGTTACTTCTGAGTGTAAGGACAGATACAAGATTTTTTTATAATTTACAAGGTTTTCCATTTTAAAATTTAATATGTTTTGTCCTACACTGTATATCCTAAAAGATAAAAGCATTCTGGTGAAAGATATGGATTCTACAGAATCTATCCAACAAAACAGTGTTTTTTATTTATTTTATACGTTAAAAAATAAAAAAGTTTGGAATATGTATCTCTATTACGCTTCTAAGAATAATTTAAAATTATTTTTCAAATTTGGATGGTCATGTTTCCGAAAGTAATTGAGATAGACACATCAAAGTATTTTTTAAAGCATTTTAAAAGATTTTTTTGGTGATGATATAATATTCAGGGTATTCCATTTAAAAAAATCATACCTATTGTCGTACCCTGTATATCATATGATATAATAATCATTGGATTACTGATTAGAATACTACCGAATTAACCAAACAAGCGGACATTTTAGTTTATTTTGTACAATAAAAAATAATAATGTTAAGGGGGTGTAAATTTATAATAACATATAATAAGTTTTAGGTTCCCAAAAAGCATTTGTAATAATTTATAATATTTTTCCAGTAAAAAGCACCTCATTTTAAGTTAGATTGGTAAGTTTCAGAATTTTGACCAAAAAAATTAATTTCTATCCCATAGTGCGATGACCAGCTGCATCAACCGGCATATCATAAAAGAAATATAGCAAAGGCAGCCGCGAAGACAAGCATGCCGATTTATTTGCTTTAAACTTTTTGTGATTTTTTTTTCTTATTCAAGAGCACCAAATTTACATTTTTAAACTGTTCCTTCACTCGTCCACAAATATTTCCCAATCCACCAGGGTCAACACAGGATCCAATATGGCGAAGAGTGTCATCACGACACTTGATATGCCATATCCGCTTAATTAAAATACATATAAAACAATTTAAATGAACATTTGGACTGCAAAAAAATTACGGGAACTGAATATTAAATGGCTTAATTGCTACATCCACGAAAGTTTTTGTTGCAGTTGAAATACTTGCACGGTGTATTTAAAAACGTTAATAAAATAATAGTTACTTATACAGGGTGTTCTAAATTTGAGGGTCACCATTAGAATCTCGGGAACGGTAAGAGATACAGGGTTGGTTAAATTGGGGCAAAGTTGCGCATTTTTAGGCTTAACAATATTTCGGTTCAAAAATTTAAAACTTTGCAGTTGTCGAAATTTGGCGAAACAATTTTTATTGTTTTCTCAGTTTATTCTCAATTTATTTAAAGAGATATTTTAAAACAAATGACTCATTATCCACTTTTTTCTGTTAAATATAAAATAATGATTGAGTTTAAGTTCTGATCTTTCGTCTTTGAGCTACCACCACCAACTTTGTTTTTTAAATGGACGAGATCGACGTATATCAGTTATTGTGGACGGCCATTCTTCAAGCTTTCACCAAGTAAATACTGGAGTGCCTCAGGGCTCAGTTCTGGCACCAACATTATTTCTTCTTCATATCAAAGACCTTCTCTCGTCCACAACTAATTCCATTCATAGTTTCGCCGACGATAGTACCCTTCACTCCAGTTTTCAGGTTCCTAAACCCATCACTAAACCTGACTTGGAAAATAAACGCAGAGCGATGCAGATATCTCTTTTGCAGGATCTTAATTTAATATTGGATTGGGGCGCCAAAAATCTTGTCCATTTTATTGCATCCAAAACCCAATCATGTTCCTTGTCGCGAAAAGAGTTACCAAATACTCAACCTCTACTTATAAGCGGCCAAGTTTTACAGAGCAAAGACACCTTCAACCTTGCGGGTGTCACATTTGAAAGTAACCTTAACTGGCATAAACACATTATATCTATAGCCACGGCAGCTTTAAAAAAGCTTGGAGTTTTCTTTCGAGCCAAAAAGTATTTTTTCCCTTCTAATTTATACACTTTATGTGTCCCAAATCCGACCTCCCTTGGAATATTGTTCTCATATCTGGGGCATGGCGTCCCCCACAACCCTAAGCATTCTTGATTGCATTTAAAGAAGAGCTATTCGTCTCATTAATAATCCTTTACTTACAGAAAGGCTTTCCTCTCTTGCCCATCGTCGGGCTGTGGGGGATTTATCGCATTTTACAGGTGTATGGATTCTGCTCCGAAGAATTGTTCAGTTTAGTTCCTCCACTCACGGTTCCCAACAGAAAAACACGTGGTGCCGCGCGTACGCATCCCTGTACAGTCTAAATGGACAGGCCCCGAACTTCCCACTTTGTTTGTTCTTTTATCACTAGAGTTTCTAGGTTGTGGAACCTGCTGCCTGCGGAGGTCTTTCCTTCCCCCAAATCTTCAAGTATTTAAGTCCCGTTCAACAAACTCCCTCTTACCTCGCTTAAGACACCCACGGTACATTAGTATTTAGGCTTTTCGCCCTTGTGGTTTGTCAAAAGATTAAGATAAAAAAACAAATGTTTGGTTTTAAACTTAATAATCTCGTAGTTAAATTCTTAAACCAACAATATATCACGCGTTACATTTATGCAACGTTTTGAACCGGAAAACCATCATCATTCACTATTTCGTCATCACAAATAACGATTTTTACACCAAACGTTCGTGGAAATTTCCGTTCGCCGGTAAAAATGCATCAATTTTTTATGACAGGCTATGATAAAGCTAATAGAGGTGTTTGATTAAATTAAATGCTTTATTTTATTACGTATCAGTAAATGTTTGTAAATTACATTAATCCTTGTAGCTTGTTAGTTGAATTTTGAATAAATAAATAAATAAAATAAGTACTGAAAAAAATGGATGCACAGTTACCTTCAAATGAAAATTAGCACGATAATTTGGAAAAAAATGATAATTTTTAATGGCAAAATAATGAATAATGGTTTTTCGGTTCGAAACGTCGCATAAGTGTAAAGTGTGATATATCCTTTGATTTAGAATTTAAATACGAGTTTATTAAGTTTAAAACCAAATATTTCGCCTATTTACAAAAACAAAGTTGGCGATGGCGAATCTACTTAAGTTTTACAACGTGTAGTATAACAAATTGCATAGTTTGTGTTCCGTTTAAGACCTCACTTCCAAATTTGTATATCCCCTAATAATAAAATAATAATAAACTGCCTCTCACACAGCCATATAACGTCAGTATAGTAAGAACATTTTAAAAGCGCAAATTCGGTACCCTTTGAAAATAATACAAAGAAACATAAAAAAGGCCGCTTGCAATCGGACTATTTTATACAAAGGCGCCGCTATCCTTTAAAGCGACGCGCTGATACACTATGGGATAGAAATCCATTATTTTGGCCAAGAAGCAACGTTGAAATTTTAATGGCTCATGCTGTGTATTTCAAAGTAGATACTCCAAACTACATGTACGCAAAATTATAAAAGGATATGACGACTTTTATTGGGGTAATAAGAAACCTGAAAATGTATTTTAAATAAACATAAAAATACAACATTTAATCTACTTAGTTTATTATTAGCCTTGTTTACTAAAAAAAGTAAAAGAGTTTAAATAATAAGAGCTATTGTTGTGTTTCCGATGCAGTCTCGCGAAGTCTCGCTACTTTTGTCAAATATTTTTTTACCTTTTTCTTTATCAGTTTTTGTACTTACAACTGCCTACTTTTTGCTACTTCTGAGTGTAAGGACAGATACAAGATTTGTTTATAATTTACAAGGTTTTCCATTTTAAAATTTAATATGTTTTGTCCTACACTGTATATCCTAAAAGATAAAAGCATTCTGATGAAAGATATGGATTCTACAGAATCTACCCAACAAAACAGTGTATTTATTTTATACGTTAAAAAATAAAAAAAGTAGTAAAAGTTTTTTATACGTAGATTTTAAACCTTATTTAACTAAATCCAAAATAGGAAAATACAGGGTGATTCAAAAATCGATGACGAAACTTAAGGGGGAGATTCTACTTGACAAAATAAGGGTAGAGCTTCATATAATTTTTTTTTCAAAATGTCATTCGTTTTCGAGTTAAATGTTCAATTTTTATTTTGTTTTTTTCGCCATATTGCATTCTTTTTAAACCAATCCAGTTGATATTTGGCACACAAATCAAGCTTTGCAAATTCTAAAATTTTAAGACAAAAGTACTTTTTTAAATACCGCCAATGAACACTTTACCTGAAACTTAAAATTTATTTACATCATAACTTTTTATTTTGACAGATATCGCAAAGCTGGGGGCGCCATTTTATAGACAATAAAAAACTTTAAAAATAAGGTACTCCTTAATAAAGTCGATAAACCCCACCGTTTAGGCACCAATATACATCAAAGTTTTCATCAATTTCAATCAAATTACCTACATGCATACGGGTTGTCCAGTAACTCAACCGACAAACTTAACCAAACGATTCTACAACAAAAATGTCCTAAACGTCTTAGTTTTGGTGGTGTTAAAAATTAAAAAAGTTTTCTTTTTATTTTGAATCACCCTGTATAAGCAAATATAGAACATTCCTTACTTGTACTTGTATTTTTCTGTCATACTTATTTCAATTTTATTCGCGAATAAAACAAAAACTACTGCAATAACTTTCCGTATTATTATAACTTTCCAGAAACTCAAGAGTAGTTTCAGTTAGTTGGTCACGTAAACAAATCTTATCTCCGATTTGTTTTGCCCAACTTGTGTAAGGATTCTTCCTTAAATTAAACTTACAACAATAACAACGTCTTACTGTCCCGGATTCTAGTTTCCATGAATTTTAGACGAGATAAATTGTGGAAGAAAACAAGTCACTTTAATGAAAACAATATTTATATACCTCTAAATAGAGTTGTTTAAGTTACAAAGTGGATATTCTTTAATAAATAGTGCCGTAACAAAGGTATATTCTATTCTATTTTCGGTTATTGGCTTTGACACTTAGTGCATACAGCCATCATCAAGTGGTTGGAAAATTGGATTGTTGGGTTCTAGACCCCCAGATTTTCCTTTTATTGTTCAAGCTATGTTTTCTGTTTAAAATAAATTCTTTCTCTATACATGCATAAATTATGACTGTCTAGCCAGCGGCTGCTACTGATATCGCGCATAGCCGTCACTTTCACTACTGACGCATTTCCGCAAGGCGTGCGCACCTCCTCGACCATACGAGGACACCATGTGTTCAACACCAAAACGCAAAAACTTCAGGCTTTAGGAATCTTCACTCACAGCGCTTGGCCCCAGAAGAAAGAAGCCCCAATTTAGCGTGAATCTTTTTCGATCCCCAAGGGTACAGCCACGCTGGTACTATGCCTTCAATCGCCTACCCGGGAAGTCTATGTAGACCTCTACGTAAACATGAACCGCACTACTCGAAGACCGCGGAAAGAGTCTGGATATTATTTAATAAATAGTGCCGTAACAAAGGTCGTGGATTTTTTTTTATGTTTAAAATTTTCTTTAATATACTGTGCACTCCAATGAGCTAACCTGAATAAATTCGCTATTTGTACACGTATAAAAAAATCCTGAAACACGTCAATTTTTATTTTTAAGAGCACACATAGTCCCTGGTCCAGTAATGAAATGGACGTCATGATAAGAACTCTTTTAAAACCTTTTAAGGGGGTTCCTTTTGACGAGTCTACCATGAATATTTTGGTAATGGTTCGGTACAGCGGTTTTCGCAATTATAAGATATTTTTGAAAAATTCTTTTTCAGGGCGTTTCTATAGGTCGATTATGACACAAATCTGTGTGCGCGTTTTCCAAAATCCATTTCTATAATTTATTATTAATAAAAACATATTTACGGGACGGTGGAGTGAACAGGGTGCTGGGTGGGGACGAAACAGTAGAAATCCTACATTAAACGCCCAAAAACAGTATTTCACAGTACACACCGCACTTTCTGTTTACAAAAATGTCCAAAAAATTGTTTAAAAAATTAAAAATAAATAATAGTACAACAATCCCGCCATGGCTGTCACTGCATAAAAAGAAGAGTTTGCAATAAAACTGTAAATGTCTTGCGATGTTGCCAAATAAAGTGAGAAAGTGTCAATAGCTTAAAAAAAAGGAAGATACTGGACAAAATTCATATGAAAAATTAAGTTATTCCTTCTTCCTTTTATAATTTGTAGAGAAAAAAGGAAAATACCTAAACATAAAGGAGGAGGCATTTCTACAAAAAAATACCATTGTTTCTCATGGAAATGGTGGATAATCCCCGAAACAAGCTTGGTGTTAATTCTTCATAAGAAGTATGGCAACGCTTCTTCTATCAAGAATGTCATTTTCATAATGACGAACTTCATGTTATCAGCTGATCAAAATGAATTTTCCTTCTTTAATTAATGGCGGACGAGATATCTCATATGTCTCACTGTCCCGTAAATATGTTTTTATGAATAATAAATTATAGAAATGGATTTTGGAAAACGCGCACACAGATTTGTGTCATAATCGACCTATAGAAACGCCCTGAAAAAGAATTTTTCAAAAATCTCTTATAATAGCGAAAACCGCTATATCGAACTATTGCCAAATTTTTTTTTACATACCACGACGGCATATGCCTAAATACCAGAGTACCGTGGGTGTAGGCTTATTAGATGTTTAACCCATCGTTTCCCCTGTTCCGTCAACATTGTCCAAGCACTAAAACATGCAGTGATGCATTTCACAGCACCTTTTAGACAACGCAGCAGTGCCACCACGGTCGTTATTTTTAAATAACTACTACCTAAATATGTCTCCCCCGCTGTGTATCGAGACCGGCGACCTCTGGCTTTAAAGATCAAAGCTCTGTCCACTGCGCCTGGGAAAGACATATATAACGGCGCTTTAACCCAGCCTGTCAATGTCAAATGTTTCGGGTGTCGGCCTGGGGAAACGCGTCACTTTTTTGTCGAACAAGTTTATCACAATGTTTTACATGCAGTTTTTAAAATTGGTGCCAAAAATGGGAGGGGAGTACAGTCACGAGACCTGCCTAGTCCGATACTCGAAACAGTGTTTCATTCTTATGGCTGCATGACTGATTTGGCACAATGTTTAAAAATTGCATGTACAATATTCTGGTAAAAAAGTGACGCGTTCGCCCAGTCAGCCACCCGAAACATTTGATAATGACAGGCTGGGTTAAAGCGCCATTAATATTCGTGGTAGACTGATCAAAAGAAACTCCCTTAAAGGTTGTAAAAGTGTTATTATTATAAACTCATTTGATTATCTAGCCCAGGGAGTACTAGAAAATATAGAATATTGGCAAAAAACGCTTTTTATTAGTGTTGCTTGTACCCCTCGTACTTAATACCCACGAGCCGCCACTGTAAGACATAAAACAAAAACGCGTTTTAATTTTTTAATTACTTAAAATTAGTTTCACATAAACAACGACCATTAACCGGGATATGACGCAAACTAAGTTAGGCGTACGCCATTTTTGTAACAACCGACAACGACACTTTCTATTCTGCTGCTTTTAAAATTGCGTTCCGCATATTTAAACACAACGAACGTCAGAATTTTCTAATTAACAAAACGAGGAAAAGCTCTTAGTTTTCGGTGCAATTAATTAAAATGGGACTTTTTTGAGGTTTAAATGAAAATTTCTCACATTTAGGTTTTCCTTCTCTTTCTTTAAAATTTTGTTTTAAATATAAAAATAAGGAAAAAATACTTTAATATTAGAGCAGAGACAAGAATGAGACGAGCAACTATATTTTACCCGCCAAATTCAAATTATATAGCTGCGCCATTGGCCCTTAAAATTAGGTACTTGTTTTTTTCTTATTAATATAAAATATTGGGGTTTAGTTCAATAATTACACACATCTAATTAAAAATGTCATTTATTTGGTTTTCATAAAGCTTTTTTTCTTACAGATAACCATGCCATTATTACCTAAATTGTCTGTTGAAAAGCACACATTTTATATATACACTGTGATCACTAATAAAAGTCCATATTTAAAGTCCAATTAAGGGTAAAAAACCACATAACACACAATAAATTACAAACAAATGTAAACAAACTGTCCAAACAAATCGGCCATTAAAAAATATCCAACACGATATCAAATAACATTTCGGCGTGACTGCCTGCGACAACGTTATCACGTTAAAAATATTCGATTCTTGGTATACACAGTAAACGCAAAACAATTTCCAAGTTACGTCATATCTGTTAAGTGACGCAAAATGGTGACACGGTTGCCAGCTTGTAATGAAAATACGAAAATTTTGGGTAATTTTTTTTTATTAGTGAAAATAGCATATTACGAACAAATTGCAAATAACATTGAATACAAGAATGTCCGAGATTGTATTTAATCTTTTACTGATTATTCACATTAAAATAAAAATTTCTCAAATTTATATTTTTCATTCACTCATGAAAATAACAGACCTCTCACTAAGAATTTTCAATAAAAATATGACATAAAAGTAAATTTGTAGTTACAAGTAATCTTGTCAAAGCACTTTACAATTTCCTGACTAAATATCATATATCTATTTTTAGGAAATACATTTAAAATGTTTGCATTTATATGGTTGAAATAATTCTAATGAAGAAGTGTATTATGAAAAAGGATTTAGGTTAAGTGCATCAGCCACCCGCTACACAATACAAAAATTGAGTTAAATTTGTATCTTTTATACGTACCATTGAAATTTTACTTCTCTAACTGCAACTAAAGGTAATAATGGGCCATTATTGTCCCGTTCTCGTTCAAAATAACTGATTAAGGAAGCTACAAGTTCCTTGCATCGGCTATTCAAATGATTCGGCATTTTCACAGAAAATCAAAAGTCTGCCTAAGAAAATCGAAGGTACGAAGTTTTTGTTTTTAGAAAAACAGCTTATACTGATCTAAATCACCGAAAGAATAGAAATTATTTCACAGGAAAACACAACAAAGCGACAGCACAGAGCAATGAATTCGTATAAATGTCAAACAATGAGCGGCAGCGTCGCAAAATATGAAACAAGTTGACCAACCTGACGATAATAAAATTCGAATTAAATGAATTTTTGCCAGATTAATCGAAGGAAAAATTTGCTGTAATTGAATGTGTTTAATAACAACAGCAATATGTGTTTAGTAAATTAATTAAAAGACCAAATTTTTTAACATTTTTGCCAAAATTTCAATCTGTTCTATTTATGGACTTGAGTGTCAATGATCACCTGATTGATGACGTGAATTGGAAATTGTTTTGCGTTTACTTTAGTATAATCAGGTGTTAACCAAAGAAAGACATTAAAGTTTACATGCGGAAATTATAAACAACTTGGCAACAATGAAAAGGCGATGATTGCACCCTCTGCGATTACCTCCCATGATAAATGACAAAGACATAGTTATAGGAACTTGCGTTAAACCAGAGAGAGATAAAACGCAATGGACAAATTTCCAGGACCAGTAACTCGTCTCATTCTTATCTTTGATTAGAGTTTGGTTATAGGCTTACTTAGAGATATCATGAAAATAATATAATTACTCGCTAATACATTTTACCCAAGGTTGTCTATTCTGAGTGCGCCCCACTGATCTCGATGGATTGCCAATGTTATTACCTGCGCGAAACAGAAGTTACATTCATGGGCGAAAAAAACGGATTGTGCGCAAGCAAATCGAGGAGTGAACGCGCCTGGCGCCAAACAGACTATCCGCATTATCGGAAAGAATTTGTCGACGGCGTCCACAGTCGGTCTATAGAGGGTCGTGACATTCGGCCAAATTGCTTTGACGTGTTATGACGTCACATCTCCAATTTTTCGGCCATGTTGTTCAGTGCCGGAGATATACAGTTTATTGTATTAGTAGAAAAACCGTTTACACAACAGTTTTTAATTATTATTAAGTTGTAAATTATTTTACTTTAAATAAAAAACATTTGGAATTACATCTTTTAACAAACATCAAACAATGCAAAATAAAATGCGCAAATTTTAGACGCCACTGGATTGATCATTAGCTTTGATTTTACCCAGTCTTGCCAACTTTTCTCCGTGGAGTGCCCTTCCTTGCGTCCCCGACCTCGAACCGTCTAAAAGTTGAGGATGTGTCGAAATCTATTCCCAGTATCAATATAAACTAACCTTAGACGGCGTCCTGGTTTTCTGTTTGGAGTACGGTAGCTAATGAGCGTCACGGTCAAACCTCGGACGGAGGGTACGGGGTGCCGGTGTTTGTATTTTGCCACGGCTTTTAAGGGCGCATGTTCGTCCACCCGTCTATTTGTTTACTGCGCGAGGTCGTAAAAATCCAAAAAATGCTTCTTACCACTGCGAATCTAAATGTAGGTTATCTGTGGTGCGCCCCTGATCTCTATTATAGGAGCATACACTACACTAGAGGCAGCTTTGCCGCACGAACAACGTACAGCAGAGAAAAAAAATAGGTCTAGTACCTTCCTCTCTCGCGATCCTGACTTATTTTTTTTTTAATTTGCCACCTCGAAAGTGGGAGGACCAAGCCAAAAATTGGTTTTTATTTTTAGATGCAAAAACCATGCATGAAACAAAAAAAGTCAATAAATCAAATTTGTTGTAAACAATAACATTTTTCTTAGAAAAATATTTACCCTAAACTTATGGACGACACTGGTGAAGTTTTTTTTGTATGTTAAAAAATGATTTCTGGTGCATAAGAGACGTCTTGCATCTGAATTGGTATAAGTTATTTTTGAAAAATTCTTAACACCCAGTAGATCAAAAACTAAGACGTTTAGGATATGTGTTCATATGAAGCTTTTTCATCAGTTATTGTAGAATCAAATCAGCCCTCAAACTTTGTGGGTGAAGTTACTGGATACCATATATATTATATAAAACCGCATCTTGATAACTATTTGTTTTTAAGTTATTCGCGGACAAAATGGTAAAACCCAGAGTTTCTTTATGAGAAGGGGTTTAGACTTAAGCAAAAGACCGGTGATAGCTTTTGTATAAGGGACGTGAGGGTGTGAGAATTATCAGCTGATGACAGAGACGTGCCTTGTCGAAGCTTTGTTTGGTAAAAACTGTGGAAATTTGCCATTTTCATTTTGGTTGTATATTTTGCAGGGATTTCCAGTTGTTAATGTTTTTGGTTAGTTTAGAGACTTCACATATTATTGGTTCGGACTCGTTTTATTTTAGAGATTTTGATAGTGTTTAGTCGTATAGTTTTCAGTCTTTAGTGTTTCTACATACTGATACAGATGAGTGTCCGCTTATTAATGGTACACAGAAAAACCACAGATTTCTTATGCAAAAATACCCATTTAGGATTTAAACAAACATACCTATATCCAAAAGTTAATGATAAGGAAGATACGGTGTGTTAAAGAGATATAAATATTTTTTATTCATGCATTTCGATAATTTTTGATATGTTTTAAACATTTTAATAAAACTCGGTATCCAGGAGTTTTTAGATATCAGCTATTTATATCTGCGTAGTTGTAATTATAGCTAATACGATGTTATTGAAGGTACATACATACTTTCGGGTGCACTAAACAACTAAAACGTGAATACCTTAAAAACGGTTGTCAAGACCGATTCTTACTAAGTATACCTTTTTTGTGCAGAAAGCATAGAGAAGCTTACTAATTTACAAACATACAGAGTAGTAACAAAAAATTGGGTAGTTTTAGAGAATTTTAAATAGTGTATCCATCGCCCTCTAGTCTACACACAAAAATTAATATTCGATCTGAAAAGCTAATGTTTAAAAACCCCTAGATACCGTTTTATTAAGATACTTAAAAAGGTGGAACAATTATCGAAATAAATTTACTTTTTCTTTTTACTATGACACCCCCGTATCTTCCTTATTATAAACTTTTGGATATTGGGTATGTTTGGTTAAATCTTAATATTTTGGCATAAGGAATCTGTGGGTTTTCTGTGTACCATTCATTAGCGGACACCCTGTATACAACGTTTTTAAAATGGTTTTTGACTTACGGAACCATGGAAAATGTTTTGCTCTGCCAGGTACCTCATCGTCCTGTCGTCGCTTTGATAATTTTTAATTTTCAATATTTAAACCACATTTATGTTTTTATTTTAAGTTATGCCTATTAAAATAATCCAATAAATTTTGTTTACAATATACAGTTCTTTTATGTTTTCTCCTTAATTCTACGCCACTAATCTGGCTAAAATCCAACATGACCGAAAATGGCCCGACTTGACGTCACAGCCGCGCTAGCCAATATGGCGAATGTCGTGACCTTACCTCATCAATCGACTTTGGGTAAAACCCTGTATATAGAATTTTGAAATAAAACCACTGTAAAATTGATTGCTTTACAAAACAAATTTAATTTTTTGAAAATATTCGCATTTTTATTTTACTGACCTATTTTATCAGAGGAAGGAAGTACAGAAATAGGCAGCGAGAAACATTACAAAATAGTGTTTTACCAAAATTAGTTCCTTTGTTCTATGACCAATTTTTTTCTTTTTTTTTATTTTTACTTTTATTTTTATATCATAAAAATTTTATTGTTTTAATCTTGCGTAAAATATATCGTTAGAGAAACTGGCAAAGCGTAAAATATAAATTTTTGTCATAAAATATCCGAAGCCGAATGAATTATGATTTTTTCATTTTAGCACATACAACATGCGATTTTTTAATTATAAAAGTAAATAAATCCTGGAAAAATATAGGTTCTTTAATTAGTATTTCAAAAATACCGTTACCAACAAATAAACCACAATTTATTTTATTTATTAGTATTTATTATTTATATACCATGCAAATATGTCATCATTATATATAATAAAACTAAGTTGATAAAATGTGCGTGCCGATAAAACTTGAAGAGGAGTCCGGATACGATAAAGGGACTTATATAGTGTGATAGCCCTTTATCCCCCTCGAACAAGAAAGTTCCCGTTTTACCCTAAAGGGCGTATTTTTAAAGATATAAGGACTCTTCCAACCCTTCAACTTGGAAATTAAGTGTAGTGGCGCCATCTGTTGTCGAGTATTTAAACTTCATTCAGAACAACGGTTATTTGGGTCTCATATCAACTCCCGAGCGAAGCCGGGAATCATAGCTAGTATATAATAAAACAAAGTTGATAAAATGTGCGTGCCGATAAAACTTGAAAAGGAGTAACGATATGATAAAGGGACTTATATAGTGTGATAGCCCTTTATCCCCCTCGAACAAGAAAGATCCCGTTTTACCCTAAAGGGCGTATTTTTAAAGATATAAGGACTCTTCCAACCCTTCAACTTGGAAATTAAGTGTAGTGGTGCCATCTGTTGTCGAGTATTTGAACTTCATACAGAACAACGGTTATTTGGGTCTCATATCAACTCCATCAAGAATGCTAAGGGTTGTGGGGGCGCCATTCCCCAGACATGAGAACCATATTCCAAAGAGGGTCGAATTTGGGACACTCACAAATATTATCCATTCTGGCGATGCGAATTTTTACACTAGCCAAAGGTCTTTCTTTCAGAGCTAATTGAGATCACGAACCTCAGATCTGTTTCGAACTATTTTGTGCTCATCAGTAAGGTGAAGGAGGTAACAAAAATCCCTAAAGAAACTTCTTAAGAGTTCGCAGTGGCATATAAACTTAGAAGCTTATTGTTGATCACGCCCTCTGTTGGTAGTGTAAAATATCTTTTAGGGTTTTATTTAATTTAAGAATAAACAGGGATTTAAGTCTGGTGGCCTCGCATTTAAACAAAAAAATATTGATTATGTGAACACCTAGTATAAAAAAGTATACATTTTGGGAATTTTAAAAATATACATTTTTGGGAATTTTAAAATAAGTATACATTTTAATTAGTTTACTTAACATTGGGAAATTTGCTACATAAAAATATACGTGAGGTGTCAGGTCTTAAAAGTATAAATCAAACAATTTTCTAGGTTACTCTTATAATAATAAAATAAAAACATTAAACAAACTGGGTAGCGTAGAAATGCAAAACAAACACTGGAAAATTTGATAAAGAAGAGAGTCAAGTAGAAAGTTAAAGTTTTAGTTTAGCCCCCGTACGGGCTACCCCTAGTGGGGGGTATGCCCGTACTAAATTAAGTTAGTCAAATAAGTTAAGTTGGTTTTTAAAAAATGCAAAGTTAGTTTTGATGTTCCACCGGTCTTATGGTCCAAGAAGATAGTTCCATATGGTACATTTGCCCAGTGACGTAAAGTGGCCCCTATGTATGTTTCCAAAATTTTTGAGTTTTTTTGAGTTAAAATGTGCAAATATCAACTTATTGCAGTAAAATATCAGAAATGTCACTTAACACCTTAATCCACTGACGTCTTCATTTTATAATTTATTGAAAAAATGCAATAAAAATAGAAAAAAGTCAGGCTACGACCTGTGCTAAATTTTTACTGGTTGTCATAATGGATTTTATTAATAATTCTGCAATAAAGGAAAATGTCCAAAGAAAATTGCACACATGAATAAAACAGGAGCAAATGTTTTTGCTTAAGTTCTTTGAAACAAACACATTTAGCTTTTACGCAGCAAAAAGAGACGGAGTTAAAGTAAAAGCATTTGCTTCACTTTATTCATACAAATGCATGTCTAAAAAGAAAATACACATTCTTTTCAGCAGCAGTACTGGCGCAGAAGATATCAACTTAAAGGTAATCTTCGATTAAGCAAGCTAAAGCTTTTCCTACACACAGAAAAAAAATGTCTTGTTTTAAGCAAATACAAGGTTTTAAAAATATGCATTCTTTTTGAATAGTTGTGCTTTTAAACCAAGATTTATTTCTTACTTTAAAATAATAGTGGTTATTAAACTGGGAGAAAAAATACTTTAATTTATGTCTTTAATGTAAAAGAAATTCTTTAAATTAAAATATCCTTATTATTATTTTAAGAATATCAGAATCAAGAAATAAGAACCTAAAGATTTATGATTTAAGCTCTTTAATATCTTAAATATAAGTTTTTAAACAAAAGAAATATTAAATGTTTCTATCAAAATATTAATGAATTTTCTTTAAAATAATAAGTTCTTATTTTAAGAACCTATACCAAAATCTTTAACCTTTATGTCAAAGAACCTATTTCTTTTAATATAAGTATTCACTGAATTATGCTTTTTAGTACGGTATCAACGGTACGATTCTATCCTACCGTCGAACAACGAAAGTTTTTTTTATAAGATACACTTGTTATTCGTATTATTCAACTTGGTCCCGGGACAGCCAGTTTGATAAGTCCTATGAGGTTCGGCAAAACGCATCATCGATGGAGAAGAAAGGTCTCGATGAATGACATGATAAGCAGGAATTCCTCTCTTAACTATCAAATAGAGAACTAATTGTTTATTTAATATAATTATCTTAATTGAATTAAATTTTATTTCAGTCTGTGGTATTTACTATCTTGTCTTAAAGAAAAAATCTCTCGGTGGGAAAGCGCTCGATGTTATTAACGGAATACATCGTTCTTTAATGTAGACCCATTGGGGTCACTAAATAAAATATGGTTATTTTTATTACAAAAGCGCCTTCTTTTGAATTTAGTACGCAAAGCTGAAAACATATTTTTTTCTGTTTGAGATCCTATTTCTTTAACACATATGAAAATCACAATTCTCTCAAATTAAATCTAAGGCTTTTGTTTTAAGATATCATTTTTTTCAGTGTATGCATTTTTCTAAGCAATGAAAACTTCAAACCCATTTATCTTAAAACATGATTTTTTGTGACGCTATTGAAGCCCATGAGCAAAATGTTATATGAACTAGAAAAGCTCAAAAATATCCAAAAGAGGCGCTTATTCTGAATTTCCCTAAAAAAGTTAATTACATCCTGGAAAAAGCTTTACATATTGTAGGTTTTAAAATTAGGCATTAAAAAAAAATAAGTACTTTAAAAAAGATTTTTATCACACATACCACACACCCAGCAACCATCAATTTGGAATGTTTTTCGTGTCTTCTCATTGTAACATATTCGTCAGTCTTTTCGTGAGGCGACTTACAATAATTATCCTTTGGTTAAAGACCTCTTTAATGACACTTCGCAATGTTGTCAGATTTTCAAAAGATTTATTAGATTTTAATAAGATATTTTTTATAATGTTGTTTAAAAACAAACAAGTAATATCCTGTTAAAATAATGGATTGCATTGTATTATATTGTAGAGATAATCCTTACTATACTACAAAATTCGTTATACAAGTTAAAAAGAGAAAGGTATATTATCAAAACGTTGACGGTTGACCAAGTGTATCGTTTCTCCGTAGCACCACAAAACTTTAACACCCTGTATCGATATAATTTAATTGGAAAAACTTTCTTATTTACTTGCATTCTCTTCAGTATTAAAAGAACAGTCACAATTTAAAAATCACCCTGTATAACGTTGGTGGTGGCATCATCGCGTTGCCCAAAAGGTGCCGTGAATTGCAATATCTGCATATTTAGGTATACAGTACTTCATACACAATACCGGGTACTAAAATGACATACTACAGGGTGCTCTTTTAAAAACTTACAATGTTTTTATTTTTTAAACCACAGCAAATATCAAAAAATAAAAAAATACCGTTTCTATAAAACCTGGGGCAATGTAAATGACGTATTTTTCAAAATACCTTTATTAACCTCTTAAGCTGCACCCCAATCACTTAAAAATCTTAAATGGCAACACCCTTATGTGGCAACTCTCTGAAAAGCTTATGGAAAATGCTTTTCGTTGGTTATAAAAAGTTGGAGTCAAATTAAATACTACCCTTAAATTTTAGAAAAATCATAGTTTTTTATTCATAAAGAATACCTGAAAATGTCCAAATTTATTATAAAATTATTTAAATATTAATAATAGATTAAAATAATACTCCATGTGGTGCTAACCCGCCCCCATATAAAGTTTTGGTTAGTTCTGTTGCACAAATCCCCTCTTACCTCGCTTAAGACACCCACGGTACGTTAGTATTTAGGCTTTTAGCCTTCGTGGTTTGTCCAAAGATAAAAAAAAAAAAAAAAAAAAAAAAACAAGAGCTTAACAATAAAGACCAGTTGCTATTACTTTTTCTTGACAAAATTCAGAAAAAAAACAGAATTTACCATAACTTTCATGGGGATTAAACGGGACTCTTTGTTTGACCTCCGGACAGTGCGGACGTGCGTAGAGGACTACAAAGTTCTTCTCGGAGTGGCGGGTAGAGGTGCCGTACGAACGTTTTTTACCTTCGAGGATCAACGAAAGATTCACGCTAAATTGGCGGCATCTTTCTTCTGGATCTAAGCGCTGTGAGCAAAGATTCATATAAGCTGATGGTATCCTGTTTGGTGGTGAACACGAGGTGTTTTTCAAATGGCGGGAAATAGATGGGCGTGCCATGGGAACTGTCAGTAGTGAAAGTGAAGGTTATACGTAACACAAGTAGCAGATCTTGGTTTGACAGCCGACAATTTATGCATTGCATCGATTGTTGAATTATTTTGTCGTCTTTTTGGAATTTCTAGGAGCTACGAGCTCGATTATCCAGATTTTCCGCCGACGAAGCCCTGGAAAGCATAGTCCGAAAGGGGGAGAGTGGTGGATTGGACCTGAAGGGACTAAAACCTAGAAAAAAAATATAGAGAGAGAGAGAACTTTTATGGGGGCGGGTTAGCTCTACAGAAGGTATTATTTTATCTATTATTATTTTTTAAATAATTTTATAATCATTTATTTGGACATTTTCTAGTATTCTTTATTAATAATAAAGTATAATGTTTCTAAAATTTAAGGGTAGTATTTGATTTTACCCCAATTTTTTTATGACCAACGAAAAGCATTTTTCATAAGCTTTCCAGAAAGGTGCCACATAAGGAGTGTTGCAATTTAAGATTTTAAAGTGACTGGGGTGCAGCGTAAAGGGTTGCTGGAGGTGTTTCGAAAAATTTGTCGTTTATATTCCCTCCGGCTTTTATAGAAACGGTATTTTTTATTTTTTTATATTTCCCTTGATTTACAAGATATAGCCATTGTAAGTTTTAAAAACGCACCCTGTATAAAGGTAAAAATCCTATCAACCCACCTCGTATGTAGTTCCAAAGGTACCACTCAACACACATGGCAACATGGCGCCATGGTACGCACGCACAAGATTACATTCCGGGTGTAGATTGGTACTGTTACTGACCCACATTGTCTTTGGGCACCAATTTACTTCTTCATGTCGTAGGTTTCAATCATAATAAATAAACAACAGTTTAGTTCCATACATTCTCATCCGAAATAACAGTTTTTAATTGACATTAATAATAACTGATTAGTTTGGCGTTTTTTTAAATATTTAAATCATAATTAAGGTATAAATAATGATGAGAATGGATTAAATGTAAATGTTTTTTTTTATAAGGAATAATGTTGTCTAATATTTACTACTTAATAATCATTTCATTATTTATTTGGTTTTTCTAAAATGACACCAAGAATGACACAGAAGGTCTAAAAAAAATCATTACTACCCTTAAATTGTAATTTTGAAAGGAATAATCCAAATAACGTGAATATTTTAGAAATTCTTATATACATATAAACCTTCCTCTGGAATCACTACACACATCTATTAAAAAAAAAACCGCATCAAAATCCGTTGAATAGTGATAAGAAACTTAATAAAACAAAATTTGTACTCCCTGTATAATATTTTTCTAAATACTAAATTAAAATTAAATTATTATTTTGCAAATCTTTATATTTAAACAATCTTATAAACCTCTAGATGGTATTATTCCATAGTAAGAATGCATTTTAGTTTTTTCAAAAACTAAGACGCTTAGGACATATGTTCATATGAAGTTTTTTCTAATTTTCCATTATAGAATCGCCCCATAAAGTTTGTCAGTTGCTAGACACCCTGTATGTACAGTATCGGACAAAATTAGAGACTCGACTAATTATGACTTTTACGCAATACCAAAATATATTGAATTCTTAAAATTTAGCTAAAAGATTTATGTCATTAAGTAGTATACAATGACACTAAAATAAATTCAGAAACATTGTTTTCCAAAATTTATTAATAAAAGTAAAAAAATATATTCAATTCTATGTGACAAAATTAAAGAGACTTATCCTAAATTAAATTTGTATTTTATACTAATGAAAATAAACTAATATTTCGTCCAGTACCCTTTGTTCTCAATCACTTTTTAACATCTATTTGGCATGGACCCAATGAGGTTGGAAATTACAGCCGGATCCATTGCTGATTGCTGATATTTTTTGTTCGAATCTTTTTATCAATTATCTCCCAGAGATTCTCAATGGGGTTAAAGTCTGGAGACTGGGGTGGCCATTTTAAAACTTGAATTTTATTTGCCACAAACCATTTCTTCACAAGTTTAGCGGTATGTTTCGGGTCGTTATCGTGTTGGAACGTAAACCTTAGTGGCATTTCCCATTCGGCGTAAGGCAGCATTACATCTTCCAATATGGTACAATACTTAAATAGATCCATGGTACCCTCAATTTTGTGAATTGGACCCATTCCATAACCCGAAAAACAACCCCAAACCATTATATTACCGCCTCCGTGCTTAACGGTACCAGAAACATATCTTGGATCAAGTCTTTTATTTGCTGGACGATGCACGAACTGCGCCCCATCACTTATATCAATCTTAGACTCGTCACTAAACAAAACCTTGTTCCAGTCCTTAGCTGTCCAGTGGCGGTGACGTGTTGCAAACATCATTCTAGCCATCACATTTTTTTTGATAGATGGGGTTTATTAGCTGGTCTCTTTCCAGGAAGCCCCGCCTCCACTAATCGCCGCTGAACAGTCCTAGATGAAACTCCCGGAACCTCCAACTGAGCCAAAATTTGATTTGCAGACAGCCGCGGATTATTCTGACTTAAACGTTTATTTCTCCTGTCCAACTGTTTTGAAGTTTTTCTTTTCCGGCCACCTCTTTTAAGATTAACAACCCTTCCTCGGAGCCGAAAATTTTGTATTGTTCTTGAAACCATTTGTTTATTTACATTAAATTGCTCTTTTATTAATTTTGTGAGCGACCTGATTTGTAAGCTTCTATAATTTTTTCTTTTAAATCTATGAAATAGTGCTTTCCACGAGGCATTGCTTATTATTTTATATGTTGTTAAAAACAAATATATGACCAACTGCACCGCAGATAAACTAAATACAAAACGAGTCTCTCTAATTTTATCGTAGTAATTTTTTTATCAGTACAAAAAAATTGTTAAAATGAACAGAGCATTTCTTTTGGGCGCCACTAATACACTGCTTAACAAATATTAATATTATTTCAAGAACAGAAAATTTGAATGGACAAATTGCACAGTCTCTCTAGTTTTGTCCGATACTGTATGTAGGCAATTTATTGGAAATTTATGAAAACTTTGATGTCGATTGGTGCCTAAACGGTGGGGTTTACAAACTTTAATAAAGAGTAAAGATGGGTCCAAATTTAATTCATTCTGAAAGCGATGCCGCCAAGTACACAAAAATGATAAAGTAAAGAAACCCTTTTGTGAACAATAATTTATTGCAGCAAAAAATATTTAATCCGACGAGTTTCTAGTACCACGCCACGTGCCACCGGTTTTATAGTAGGCAGAGGCGAAATAAGAGAATGTTTTGTGTAGGTGATACGTATTTTAGCTATGCATTTTTTATTATTTATCTAAAAATATGTAATCAGGCTTTGTCCGCGACTATGTGCATTCGAAAAGGTTTGTTTACTTTATTATTTTTTGTGTACTAGCGGCATCGCTTTCAGAATGAATTAAATACGGTCCCATCCACACCTTATATTTTAGGTTTTTGATTGTCTATAAAATGGCGCCCTCAGCTTTAAGATATCTGTCAAAATAAAAAGTTATGATGTAAATAAATTTTAAGTTTTAGGTAAAGTGCCCTCTGGCGATATTTAAAAAAATACTTCTGTTTTAAAATTTTAGAATCTGCAAAGCTCGATTTGTGTGCCAAAAGTCAACTAGATTAGTTAAAAAATAAATGCAATATGGCGAAAAACAATAATAAAAATTGAACTTTTAACCCCTGTAACTTGGTAACCAGGGTGATTTCGACATTTTGTCAAAGGACTTACTAACATTATTTTTCATGGCAGAATGACCCCTTAAAATTTCCTAACGCATTTTCCGAACACCCTGTATAATACCAAAAAAATCAGCTTATTATTTAAAGCCATAAAACCAAAAAAACAATGATATCAATAAAAATATATCCGCTCTCAAAACATAAACTTTTTAACGCTTATTAAATCATAATTAACGATTTAATTAACCATATGAATTCATAAGATAGTTAGCACAATTTTTATTATTAGATTCGCCTGGCGTTCACTCACACCTGTAATTGGTCGATTTCACTAGAAAATATCGTATTTTTATAATCATTTTACCCAATTATAAAATAAAATAATTATACAAGATTATTAAAAAATATAATAATAAAATTTCGCAAAAATATTTTTGACGCATCCTGCACAAAACTGTGATTTGATGGTGTAGTGCTTTTACATTTTTATTGGCTTCTTACTTTTGTCATTAAGTCGTTCTTAAATTATTTTCGAAATATGAGTCAAGATACATCATATTTTTAGTCACGTAAGAAAAATTCATAAAGTAATAAACACTAAATTAAAAAACACACCGAAAGAATAGTAAAATTTAGATTATATAGTTAAAATATCTCTATCTCTCTATTTTTTTCTTGGTTTTGGTCCCTTCAGGTCCAATCCACCATTCTTCCCCTTCCGGACTATGCTTTCCAGGGCCTCGTCGGCGGAAAATCTGGATAATCGAGCTCGTAGCTCCCAGAAATTCCAAAAGAAAACGAAAATAATTCTACAATCGATGCAATGCATAAAATGTCGGCTGTCAAACCAAGATCTGCTACTGGTGTTACGTATAACCTTCACTTTCACTACTGACAGTTCCCATGGCACGCCCATCTATTTCCCGCCATTTGAGAAATAACTCGTGTTCAGCACCAAACAGGATACCATCAGCTTATAGGAATCTTCGCTCACAGCGCTTAGATCCAAAAGAAAGATGCCATCAATTTAGCGTGAATCTTTCCTTGATCCCCGAAGGTAAAAAAGGTTCGTACGACACCTCTAACCGCCACTCCGGGAAGAACTTTGTAGTCCTCTACGCATGTCCGCACTGTCCGGAGGTCAAACAAAGAGTCCATAGTTAAAATATAACATCTTCGAAAGCAACACTGAGGGTTGCGGTGTAAAAACGGGGAGGGAGGGCTGCTAGAGCTGGGCCTCCCCAGAGGATGCAAGCTCCAGGAAAAATGAAGTATACAGAAGCTAGTCAATTATACATATAGGCAATACGTGGAAAAGAGACGCAAATACCGGCATGTAAACATGGGTGACTAATAGTGCTTGTTTTGTTATTGTATAACTGGCCGATATACCATTAACTATTGCTTATACAGTGACTTTATATTCTAGGGTAATAAAATACTCGTCAAGAGCTTTAAAATGATATGCCACAAGGCCCCCTTTCCATTTAACTTTTTTTCCAAGATGGCGCCCAGCTGTCACCGTGAAATTTAAAGCTGTGATCGATATGTAAAAAATGCAGACCTTGGTCATAAAATTGTTTTCAAGTTTCATGAAAATATACCGAACGAGTCAAAATTTAGAAGGGGGCGACAGACTTTAGGACCTCAATGTATAAAAATATATTATTTCCACCCTATTTTAATATTTTTAAATTCATAACAAACTGCTACCGATTCAACAAATTTTGCAAGAAACACCGGACAGACCAGAGATACCGCACAGTGATTCGATGGTGCAATACTTTTTTATTGGCATGTTTTTTTCCTTCGAACAAGAAGAGGAAGTGTATAGAGGAAATTAAAGTTATTTACTGAAATCTATACAATGCAATTAGGCGAATCTAATCGATGAGCTCTGTTGTGGTAAATTTTCCTTTGCTTTGTATGACTTTTATTATCAGGCAATAAATATTGCACAGGATCGTATTATCTAGAGTTTTTTGAATTTTACAAACCTATAGATTTTTTAATTTTTGTTTAGTTTACACTGAGAACCTAACATTGTTTTGTTGGGTAGATTCTGTAGAATCCATATCTTTCATTAGAATGCTTTTATCTTTTAGGATATACAGTGTAGGACAAAACATATTAAATTTTAAAATGGAAAACCTTGTAAATTATAAAAAAATCTTGTATCTGTCCTTACACTCAGAAGTAGCAAAAAGTAGAAAGGCAATAGTAAGTACAAAAAATGATAAAGAAAAAGGTAAAAAAATCTTTGACAAAAGTAGCGAGACTGCATCGCAAACACAACAATAGCTCTTATTATTTAAACTCTTTTACTTTTTTAGTAAACAAGGCTAATAATAAACTAGGTAGATTAAATGTTGTATATTTATGTTTACTTAAAATACATTTTCAAGTTTCTTATTACCCCAATAAAAGTCGTCATATCCTTTTATAATTTTGCGTACATGTAGTTTGGAGTATCTACTTTGAAATAGACAGCTTGAGCCATTAAAATTTCAAAGTTGCTTTTTGGCCAAAATAATGGATTTCTATCCCATAGTGTATCGGCGCGTCGCTGTGAAGGATAGCGGCGCCTTTGTATAAAATAGTCCGATTGCAGGCGGCCGTTTTCATGTTTTTTGTATTATTTTCAAAGGGTACCGAATTTGCGCTTTTAAAATGTTCTTACTATAAATAGGTTACCAATTCTTTAAAAAAATTGATTTTAAATTTATTATATGAAGCATATTTTCCAATTTTATTTAATGATTAATTAAATGATACATGCGAGTACCATCTGCAAAAACCGAAATTAATTTTACGATGTAAAATAATTAAATATCTCAAAAAGACCATTAATATGCAGAGAATAAACAGTTGTTGAATGCCTAAATCAATAAAAGCCAAACAAAAATTAAAAGTAAAAATTATAAGAACATTTCTTAAATTACATTGAGAACTACATCAAATGTATGTTAGAAAAGGTTAAAGAACTCTAAACGTCTATTTTGAAGTCAAATTCTCTTAGGCTGTGTGTATCTGGTGTTCTAATTAAACGATATTTAATGGCAGGTCTCAAATCTGTTCTTTCTGGAGGCCAGAGCAACGCAACGAACACAATTTTTTTATGTAGATAATGAGTACTTTCTTTCGAGTAAGATGTTAGAGAAATTATGGGCACGACAAAAGACTATTCCTAGAATTGTTTCGTTTCTTATAGGCAAAGCATTTAATTCTTTAAATGATATGAATGTCCATTCTTTTAATTTTAAACTTTAATAAGCCATGAAAACTTTGGGAAGGTTTTTATCAATATAGTGTTCGCACAAAAAAATGCGCCAATAAAGCCTTATTGCCCTAAAAACTCCATTTTTCTTAAAAGAACTTTTTGTGCTTTAGATATTACGGAAATTGTCACATGCTAGACAGGTAAGCTTTCGGGCAAAATCCTGAAAAGCAACACGATTCCTTTTCCAATAATTCGTGTGACGTCGGTTTCTTTTTACTGCGGAAGAATGTTAATGCCTCTTTAGATTCCAATTTTATAAATGTTCAAGGATAATGCAAATTAGAGATATGCTCTACATTGGTTAGGCGGATTCATTTATTTTCTTGAATTTGAAAATCCAAATATAAGCCAAAATCAAAATAGACCTATTACAAATTTATTTTTACCATACATTCCCGGCCTATCAAATAACATTCAACGAATAGGACATAAATTTAATATTCGCACAATCTTTAAAACACAAAACACTATCAGATCTCAATTAACAAAAACAAAACCATATAACTTAAATGAAAATACAAAAAATGTCATTTATAAAATACCTTGCGAATGAGATAAGTTTTATATAGGTGAAACTTGTAGACCATTAGCTAAACGCACAATAGAACACAGATCATACATTAAAAACACAGAATTTCATAAATCAAAAATCTGCCAACACGCATTTGATAACAATCATAGAATAAACTGGGATGCTTCGAGTATTTTAGCAAAGGAAAGTTGTTCCAAAAAACGCAAAATCAAAGAAAGTGCGTATATATTATTAAATAAAGATAATTGTGTAGCATCAATTTCAGTTAATTTAAAAACCACTTGGTTGCCTTTGCTCGATACTGAAGTATCTTCCGGAAAACTAAAAATCAACTAACTTATTACCTTTTTTGTCTTACAAATAATAAATACACCAGTTACTTATGTCACTCATGACACATATGTCAAACTATTTTCAGTTTGAGATACAAAAATAATCTAAATTTTAATCATTTTTAATTTAAATATTAGTTAATATTTTATTTTTATTTTTTAACTTGACAACGGTGGTAGACTTGCCAACGAAACGTCGTTTTATAATTAGAATTTTTTGGGTTTTTGGGGGTTTTTCTTTTATTTTGTTTCAGGCGACCAGCCAGTTCATAGGGGTCAATAGGGCTGAACAGGGTCAGCTCGTATACCCCGGGACCAGGACCGAAGCGGTCCCATTCTTTCCAGGCGTGTACTCAACAAGAAGAACATCCGGAAAATGCAAATATACAAATTGTTCCAAAAGTTCTTGTAAAATATTTTATATCAGACATACAGGGTGCTACAAATTCGAGGGACACCATTAGGATCTCGAAGTCATAAGAGATACAGAATTGGTTAAATTAAGTCAAGGTTGCGCTTATCTTTACATGTAATTACCTATTGTAGGTACTGGTGTTTGTAAATAATACAATAAACAAATAAATAATTTTTTATGTTTAACAATATTCCGTTTGAAATATTTAAACATTTGCAGCCATTCCGTAATTATCCGAAAAAAAACGAAAAGTTGAGAGAGTTTGAATTTTTTTAAATTTATTTGAAGAGATATTTTAAAACAAATGACACATTTTTATTGCCACTTACTTTGTTCTATAAAAGATGTCATTAAATTTAAGATACGACGTTTTGTCTTTGAGCCACCATCATCAACTTTGTTTTTTTAATAAGCGACATATTTGGTTTGAAACTTAATAAACTTGTATTTTTTTTTAAATCTTTGGACAAACCACGAAGGCTTAAAGCCTAAATACTAATGTACCGTGGGAGTCTTAAGCGAGGTAAGAGGGAGTTTGTTGACACGGGACTTAAATACTTAAAGATTTGGGGGAAAGGAAAGACCTCCGCGGGCAGCAGGTTCCACAATCTAGAAACTCTAGGGATAAAAGA
Source organism: Listronotus bonariensis (assembly GCA_014170235.1). NCBI lineage: Eukaryota > Metazoa > Arthropoda > Insecta > Coleoptera > Curculionidae > Listronotus > Listronotus bonariensis. Next base: position 47,352 of record JACEGR010001609.1, on the reverse strand, counting down.
ACGAACAAAGTGAGAAGTTCGGGGCCTGTCCAGTTGGACCGTATAGGGATGCATACGCGCGGAACCACGAGTTTCTCTGTTGGGAACCGTGAGTGGAGGAACTATACTGGACAATTCTTCAGAGCAGAAGCCATGGAAGTACCTATAAAAAGCGATAAACCCCCACAGCCCGACGATGGACAAGAGAGGGAAGCCTTTCTGTAAGTGAAGGATCATTAATGAGACGAATAGGTCTTCTTTGAATAGAATAAAGAATGCTTCGGGTTGTGGGGGACGCCATGCCCCAGATATGAGAATAATATTCCAAGAGAGGTCGGATTTGAGACACATATAAAGTGTAAGTATAAATTAGAAGCGGAAAAATACTTTTGGCTCGAAAGAGAAATCCAAGCTTTTTTGAAGCTGCCGTGGCTATAGATACAATGTGTTTATGCCAGTTAAGGTTACTTTCAAATGTGACGCCCACAAGATTGAAAGTGTCTTTGCTCTGTAAAACTTGGCCGCTCATAAGTAGAGGATGAGTATTTGATGACTCTTTTCGCGACAAGGAACATGATTGTGTTTTGGATGCATTAAAATGGACGAGATTTTTCGCGCCCCAATCCAAATTTTAAATCCAACGACATATCACACTTGACATTTATGCGACGTTTCGAACAGAAAAACCATCATTCACTACTTCACCATTAAAAATTACGATTTTTTCCCGATCCCGATACCAGACCCTGTATATTATCGTAGTCTTTTTTCCAGGTCCTTATCCTTTTATCTTGTATCTGGCGCTACTAGCCTTTTTTATTAATTAAATTAGATTACCTAAACTTTTGCCAGGGCCGTATTAAGGGTATGAGGCGCCCTAGGCTACAATTCCCAGAGCGCCTATTTTCCTACTAAAAAATTTTTTGAAGAGCAAAAAAAAAAAAAAAGGTCCTCACCTCCATTTCAGTCCAAAAATAAAAGTTCTCTCCTTTTCGCGTCTATTTTATTTATATCCCCACTGCCCTGTCTGGCGCCTATTTTTTCATGGCGCCCTAGGCTGTAGCCTAGTCAGCCTAATGGATAATACGGCACTGACTTTTGCACTTTTAACCAGATTTTGGAGCATAATGTATACCTAGTAGCAACCCTAAAGCAAAAAAGATACATTCGAGCAAAATTATTTCTTGCTGGTACGATAATAACTTTTTTTTCGAAGTGGTACTTCCTTGAAGAAACATAACATTTTATGTAAAGTAAAGTTTTAAATAACATTTTACTAATTGAATTATCTTGTCCTGTAGTTTGTTTATAAAATAAACAAACCATTGGTATTTCTTTGCATTAATTTTTGTCTTCAATTTACAGACAATATGTATTACTAGGAATTCGCATTAAGGTCTGGCCACACACATAACCGCAACAAGCCCGCAGCCGTGCGTCTCGCTGGTGAAATGTAGGGGATGCGGTGCAAAAGTTTGGTATTTAATTAAATTGCAGAAATATAAGTATTTTATACTATATACTTTATACTAAGTGCATTTGAATATTTTAAATTAATCTGCCGCATTTTCCTATATCATTGTAGATCCGAGTTCGGTGCGGCCGTGAAACGGTTATGTGTGGCGAGACCTTTATCCTGGATAATACTACGAAGTACTAACTAGTAAGAGAAGGCTCTAAGAAGCCGCTCTTCCGGAAAAAAAACAAACAATATACACACTGTCCCAGAAATATCGAAAAGGGTAAATATTTCGAAAACTAAAGATTTGGGATAAATCCGTAAATAAAATAGCTTTAAAAAAATTAAACAGAGCATCTTAAAGTGACCTTGTATTTGACCTTATAAGTGACATTGTATTTCAAGGTCAAAGGGACTCTCGCCGTGTACGGTTAAACTATAAAAATTGTTGAATAAGCAACAATATATCGGTTTCCATGACAACACTAAAGAGGCGGCGGCTTGGTGTGGGACTTTTTTATATTCTCCCATCAGGTTCTGTCCGACTTTTTATTGCAGCCTTTGTGTTATAAACAATCAATTATTTTTAACCGGCAGTTAAAAAAAACAATTTAAATTATTTAATTTTAAGAGATATTTCTTTACACTTTTTTGTTGATATTTTTTGGGTTATAAAAGACTACAAAGTCAGTTATCTCAATTACAAACGTTAGAAACGACATTTCCTTAGAAGATGCTTAAAATCTATCACTTTCTATTTACGTTTGCCCTTATCATCTTTCCGGCAATTGTATACTCAATAAGTCAATATTGATTAATATTTTTCAAAACTAATTATCGTTACAAGATAATGTAATAAAAGATGAACATATTTTTGAGATTTATCTATTGTAAAATGCCCTTTAAACCAGTGGCTTAGCTACGTCACCAAGGTCCCTGATTCAAAATGAAATTAAGGCCCTTATATAAAAAATGGTATGATTATACAGGAGGCGCGTCGATATACAGGGTGGTTCAAAATTTGATGACGAAACTTAAGGCTGTGATTGAGCTTCATCAGTTTTGTAATAATTTACATTGCTTGTGTGCTGCTAGTGAGCCATAAACACGATGTTATCTAACAACGGTACGAATCTTAAAAGGGTGATTTCTTATGTTATTTTATGAAAAAAGTTCCTATAAACATAAGTCCGGAGTTGCTTTCTTACTGAGATACAGGGTGTTAAAATTTAAGGAAAAGTTCAGTTTTTTCTAAATATTTTCAATATGCTTAGGCCGATTTGGATAAAACTTGGTACATTTATTTAAAGTAACAAGGCGCTTATTTAGCACTAATCAGATTGTTATTATTGGGTCCAGTGGCGTCTCAATGGGCACCGAAACTTATATTATTAAGAAGAAAAGTACGTCACTGACTCTTTTTGACGTTTTTATGTCTTTTTATAATTTAGCAATTAATAATTAAAATTTTTAATCTTTTGTATTTTTTCGTATCTAGCTTAGTTTTCGAGAAAAAAAGCCACTTTAAGTCATACTATAAAGTAGCCCTAAACAGCATAAAATAAAATATAAAATTTAAATAAATAATAGTTTAAAAAACTAAAAAACACGCTTTTATATGCAACCGAACTAAAAATTAGAAAATAATTTTTCATTAAAAAAATATTGTCACTTCATAGTAAAAAGCGTGGGGTGCTTAATATATTAAATGTTATAATTATTATATTTGCCAATATCTATGATGGAAAAGTTATGAAAAAATAGTAAAATGCACCCCACGCTTTTTACTATGAAGTGACAATATTTTTTTAATGAAAAATTATTTTCTAATTTTTAGTTCGGTTGCATATAAAAGCGTGTTTTTTAGTTTTTTAAACTATTATTTATTTTTCATTTTTTAGTTCGATATGTATTTATGTATGTATAAAAGTTTGGAATGTTGCCAACAGATGGCAACCCACTAAAAATTTTTTTCGCCATTTTGTCAAGAGTAGCAAAGTTTTTCAGATGGACTTTCTGAAAATAACCTAATATAAAATTTGAGTAAAATCGATTCAGATCGAACTCTTGAAATGGCCGGTGGTTGGTACCACTGGGACGTACAGGTGACAGATCACACTTGGTGGTATCAAGCAGTGGTTATAATAATATAATGGAATTTTTTTCCTGGCGATCCAAAGCAGGATAACGGGATACTGTTTGCAGATTATTGCATTGTCATGGGTCCTTAATACGTGTGCAAAGTTTCAAAGAAATCGAATAGCTGGAAGTTGGTAAAAATTAGGCTCAAAGATTCCGTTACATAGATGGATAGATAGATGGATAGATAGTTACAACCCAAGTTAATAAAAGCGTGTTAATTAATAAAAGCGTGTTAAAAACAAGAATTTCGATCTTAGTAAACAGAAAAATGTCAATTTTCGATAAAATACACGACTGCTAAATTATTTTAAAGCAAATAATTGTTTTATTTTAATTTTGCTTTTTATATAATGTTGTCTATGGGTACTTTTAGAAGAAATTAAAGTAGATTTAATATTTTTTCTAAAAAAGGTTGATATAAGGAATCACACCTTAAAGTTTTGTACCGTTGTTAGAAAATATCCTGTATTATGTGAATATTATTGCTACAAACATCATTTCAGTTTTCCGGACATACCCTATATTTAAAAATTCTTGTAATTGCCTTATATATCAATAATTTATAGCAAGTTCAAAAAAAGGTACTAAATACAAATACAATAAAGATTAAAAGATGATTATTTATAGAAAATGATTACATTTAAAACGTGTATGACTACTTGATTTCCCGGATATCTTAATGTGATCAGAAAGTTTCTATAACTAGGTATGCACTTTACACAATTTTAATGTTGCTTTTTTGTTAAGACTACATGCACAGATTCATCGATATTAATAATATTTTATTTATCTATCTATTCATTTGTCTTCCTCGACAGCGTGGTGCTTAGGGGGCGTCCATAAATTACGTGAGATGTTTTTCCATATTTTGGACCCCCTCCCCCTTGGTGAGATTAGGTGAGATTTTCTTTAACCCCTCCCCCTATCTAATCTCACGTGAGATTTATGATGGGAATACAAAACTCTCAATTTCTTGAACCGAAATTGATTTTGTTTTCAAAAAATATAGAAGAGCAAAAAAAAGGTCCTCCATCCAAAAAAGCAAATAAGCAAGAATACACACATCACATTTTCCTGGGGGAAGGCCTGTCCCAAAATTTTTGTTTTCTTTTCTACCTACACAAAAATTACGTGAGATTTTCACAGACCCCCTTCCCCCTCGTGAGATTTGGTAAGATTTTGCTCGACCCCATCCCCCCTAAAATGTCTCACGTAATTTATGGACGCCCCCTTAGAGTATCTCGACTTTACCCAAGAGACCCGAGTTCAAATCCTCAGCCAAGAAGACATTTTAAGGTAGTAGTTATTTTAATATACCGTTCCTGGTAGCACTAGCACAACTTTTTAAATATACAGGAAGTTCCATTAAAAAAAAAAAACAAACATTGGTCAATATTCCAAAAACAATAACATTTAGAAAACTTCCAAATACGCCACTGCATTCTACGGAAAAAACGCCACTGCATTCTACGGAAAAAGTTATGTTGGAAGCCGGTTTTCCCGTTTTTTTTCATAACTTGGTATGCAACTGAGATACAAGAAGTACCTAAAAATGCAATATTTTCCATATCGCTCTGTAACTCAAAAATTAAAAGGGGAATGAAGGGTTTTTAAAGGCATTTTTCGTTTCACAAAAAGTAGCTTTGGGTCGCGAAAACCGCAAGGTTCCATTATCGGTTCTATCTTTATTAATAATTGAGATACTCTGCAGCTGCAGTTGCAACCAAAATGTGACACCCTGGCTGTACTAAGTGATAAAATATCGAGTAAAATATATAGGAACTCTTTGTTTGACCTCCGGACAGTGCGGACGTGCGTGAAGGACTACAAAGTTCTTCCCGGAGTGGCGGTTAGAGGTGCCGTACGGACGTTTTTACCTTCGGGGATCAAGGAAAGATTCACGCTAAATTGACGGCATCTTTCTTCTGGATCTAAGCGCTGTGAGCGAAGATTCCTATAAGCTGATGGTATCCTGTTTGGTGGTGAACACGAGGTATTTCTCAAATGGCGGGAAATAGATGGGCGTGCCATGGGAACTGTCAGTAGTGAAAGTGAAGGTTATACGTAACACCAGTAGCAGATCTTGGTTTGACAGCCGACAATTTATGCATTGCATCGATTGTTGAATTGTTTGTTTTCTGGAATTTCTGGGAGCTACGAGCTCGATTATCCAGATTTTCCGCCGACGAAGCCCTGGAAAGCATAGTCCGGAAGGGGGCAAGTGGTGGATTGGACCTGAAGGGACCAAAACCAAGAAAAAAATAGAGAGAGAGTAAAATATATCTAATATAGTGAAATTCAAAACAGTGTAGAATTAGGACATTTTTTCGCGAAAACCGGGGTATACATGGTCATGCAAGGATGAAACGCACTTGCATAAAAGCAAATGTCAAATGAAGCTTTCGATACACACGATTCAGATGTACCTGTCAGTTTAGCGTCAGTTTTGGCAGCTGGTGGTGTGATCAACTTGACCATAAACGTAATTCAGCAAAAGATTTTTTCATTTTTGTCAATATATTCATTACTTTTAACTTTCCAAAAACATGGATAACCTTGGTACATATCTATAAAATTACGCAATACATCTTCCTGGCGCCAAAAAGCCATTTTGTTAACCCAAAACCAACAATAGAACCCCGTAAACGACGTTCCTAAACTAAAACGTTAACTGTCGTGTCCTACACATGCACAAGTTTGCACGACGCGCGCCACTAAAAATTAAACTCGGACATCGAGTCGCATGCCAAGCCAGATGTGGCAGTTTATTAATACACACGGTCAAATTTCCGCGCGAGCTTTGACTTTTTGACATATGTGACAGTTTTGCATGACAGTATATACCCCGGTAAAGAGTTTCATACTCCCAGCGGAGATCCTAAAGTACCCAAAAAAATACCATCTAAACAGTTCTATTCTATTTCTTTTTTTTCTTGGTTTTGGTCCCTTCAGGTCCAATCCACCACTCTCCCCTTCCGGATTACGCTTTCCAGGGCTTCGTCGGCGGAAAATCTGGATAATCGAGCTCGTAGCTCCCAGAAATTCCAAAAAGAAAACAAATAATTCAACAATCGATGCAATGCATAAATTGTCGGCTGTCAAACCAAGATCTGCTACTGGTGTTACGTATAACCTTCACTTTCACTACTGACAGTTCCTATGGCACGCCCATCTATTTCCCGCCATTTGAGAAATACCTCGTGTTCACCACCAAACAGGATACCATCAGCTTATAGGAATCTTCGCTCACAGCGCTTAGATCCAGAAGAAAGATGCCGTCAATTTAGCGTGAATCTTTCCTTGATCCCCGAAGGTAAAAAACGTTCGCACGACACCTCTAGCCGCCACTCCGGGAAGAACTTTGTAGTCCTCTACGCACGTCCGCACTGTTCGGAGGTCAAACAAAAAGACATTCCTAATCTAAACATTTGAAGAGCAAAATAAATGTCTTTACCCGTAAAAACTAAACCAACCAACTTTAAGAATAAATTAAAACAAAATTTCTCCGGGTGGTGGATTTTTTTGCTCTGGGGAGGAATGTCTCCTTCGGGCCATCCGTGAATTTAACTCTGATCCAAAACATTTGTAAGATTTCTAAACGCATTACATTTCTTCTCCCTGTGGAGGAAAGTAAAAGCAACACTAAATCCTCATTAAAATTTCTCGTCAGCTTAAATTTCTCAAAATATCGAATTCAACTCTTTAGCGAATTAGCACGTGCGACACGTGACTTCACAGTGGACGTGCTGGGTCGTCTGCAGGTTCTCTTTGATTTTTCGCACGAAATACCCTCAATTTTACCCCTTTATTTTCGGAAAGCTATAAATGGATGTTTTGAAAGGGAATAATGCCGTTCAAAAGGGGTGCAGTGAGATAAACAATTTAACAGGTTGATTCTATTATTGGAAAGAGTGGGAAAATGACATTTAAAAAACACTTATTTAACGAAATTATATACAGGGTGTTCAGTAACTCTACCGACACACTTTGAGGGCTAATTCTACAATAAAAAATAAGAAAAAACTTTACATAAACATATAATATTATGTTTCAAATGTCTTGGTTAAACTACCTGATGTTATAAATTAAACAAAAATATTCTTTTTTTATAATAACTTTTAGACCACTTCAAATATTTTCAAAAAAAATGGTAGACGTCTCCTATGCACCACACTCCATTTTTGATATACAAGAAAAGAATCCAGTGTCGTCCATGAGGGGTTTAAGGTAAATATTATTAAGGAAAAAGTGGTTCGCCACTCCGGCATGGCCATTTCGTATCGCTTATATCAAATTCTAAAGTAAAAATTAGCTTTGTGATTATTTCTTTCGAGATTTATTCTTTAATTAGATAGGGATTCGACCATGCCTAGAAATGGTTTCTATTTATTTACGCAAATTGTACATCAAATAAAAAAATAACAAGAGATCAATTTTGTTTCAAACTAAATAGTAATTTTAAAAATATTTTAATTTTAGAAAAGTGCAGTGGTGTACTGGTCAATTTTTTTTTCTTGCATGACCAACTGAATGCCAAAAAATGTCTTCTAATGTAAAAAAGGCGTCTAACTAACCAGAACTAACCAGAAAAAATCGGTATTAGCTACAGCTCAGAAATTATGCAATTAGTTGTACGACCGGTTGTTCAACTTATGTAGATTCGATAGTCGAAAGGTACCAGGATAAAAACTTTAAATGTATAAATGGAATTGGTATTATTTCCTAAATAGACAATAAAATCACATTGCAAATCTTTACGACTGATTGATGTTCAGACTGGATATGTCTGTGAACATGAATCAATGCAATTTGTTGCACCAATTGTCTGTAATACTGTCTATACAACCTATCCTATAACTAGTTGCATAGTCTGTGGACTGTTTTAGAAACAATCAAATATCATGGCTTGCTCAAGCCTAAAGTTTTTCCCAACTGATTGTAACCACTTCCAGGAGGAAAAGCTAACAATGTTAATTATACTCTTTTTTAAGTTTTTATCCAAAAAATTGTTGAAATAAATTGGGATAGACTTGCCGCTGTAAAGCGGCCCACAGACGATTAATATCATTGCGCAAAATTTCACCCACAGACGATTAATAAGTTCATATTGTACAATATTATTGACCGTTTGTGGTTTATATTGAGAGCTTGTACAATATTTTGTGTCACATTAAAAACACGTTTTCGATTTTTATTATGTTTGCATTAATTGTGCTATCTTGATAATGTGCACATACGTATTTCAGTTTTCAAATACGAAAGAGTATTTAATTTAATGCAATAATAATTACACAAATATCGGTTAAAAAGCAGGATTTAGAGGAGAAAATCAAATATTGTTGCCTTTAAATCAAAATTGTGTTCAAAAGCGAATATTGTTTGTGCCGTGTCTGGGCAATATTGCACAATTATTTCAGTTATCCGGTATTTTCTAGAAACCTGCGGAAACTCCGATTTTAACGAAATTTGGTATACGGTGGTTGTTTGGGGCGCTGATCACGAATCTGAAAGAATTTTTTGGCGGAAACGTTTCGTTCTTGAGATATTTATCATCAGACTTGAAATTTAAACTAAACCTATTTTTACAATATTCCCCTTCTTTATCACAATTCTTGATTTAAAGCTAAGTGGCACACAATATATGATTTTCACCTTTTAAAACCACGTTTTTTACGTATTTTATATTATTTTGCATTTAATTGCATAGCTATACTTTGAATCATTTCAATCCCAGTGTGCCATGAAGCCCTATGTGTATGTATGGTTGCCGCATTATCAAAGAAAAGCCACGCAATTTAATGCAAAAATAATGTAAAAACGTAGAAAAACAGGGTTTTAAAAGGTGAAAATCAAATATTGTGTGACACTTTAGCTTTAAATCAAGAATTGTGTGCAAAAGAAGGGGGAATATAGTGAAAATAAGTTTAGTTCAAATTTGAACTCTGATGATGAATATCTCGAGAACGAAACGTTTCCGCCAAAAAATCTTTGAGATTCGTGATCAGCACTCCAAAAACCCCCGTATCCCAACATTTCGTTAAAATCGGAGTTGCCGCAGGTTTCTAGAAATACTTACATGCAATAAGTGCAGATATAAACCTACCATAACACCCGCTTAACAACAAACAATAATGAATAAGAATAAGCAAGTTCTTACCCTGTATTTTCGTTAGTGACAAGCTGCTCAAGCATCTGTATTTTCAACATGTTTAAACTCCTAAATGCGTAATCCAACAAAAAGTTAAACCAAAAAATCACATCGTAAAAACAACCCCGCAAATTTTTGTCAAACAAAGTAAACACAATCTACATAATTTCGCAATCGAAACTTTTTCGCCGGTGAAAAATCACTCAAAATACGTTAAATTCTGATAACCTAAAAAATTCCAAAACACTGCAACAAAAACCCGGCTTAGCAAAACAAAAAACAAAACAATTTCAGCGTGTTTCGCGCGAGATCAGCCGAACGATGGCTTACCGCCCACGAAAGCGGGGGAATCGACTGTGCCATGACTCTGCCGTCGCATGGCAATCTGCGATGTCGAGTATCTACAAGTTGTGAAGCGATGCTGTTTATGATTTTCCTGGGTAGATTTATTGGTTGAAAAGCGACAGGTTGATGATCTAGAGTGGGTGTATGAGAGAGATAGAGGTGAATTGCAGCGAAACAAGAACAGATAGGTCACGATGGCATTGCAGTTTTTGGGGTGACGATTTCTTCCTGTTGGATGAGTCAGAGGTATACGGTTTGATAGGGTATCACTCGGGATGTCATTTAAATGGCATAATATATAATATACCAGATTCTTCGATTTTAATTGAGGTAATTTCCTAGAAACCTGCGGCAACTCCGATTTTGACGAAATTTGGTATACGGGGTTTTTTGGGACGCTGATCACGAATCTGAAAAAACGTAGAAAACAGGGTTTTAAAGGTGAAAATCAAATATTGTGTGCCACTTTAGCTTTAAATCAAGAATTGTGTGCAAAAGAAGGGGGAATATAGTGAAAATAAGCTTAGTTTAAATTTGAAGTTAGATGATGAATATCTTGAGAACGAAACGTTTCCGCCAAAAATCTTTAAGATTCGTGATCAGCGCCCCAAAAACCACCGTATACCAAATTTCGTTAAAATCGGAGTTGCCGCAGGTTTCTAGAAAATTACCTTAATTGAAATTTGGTTTTTGGGTCGCTGTTTACCAATCTAGCGGAAACGTTTCGTTCTCGGGTTATCCACTATTTAAGTTGAAATTTAAACTAATTATATTTTCACTATATTTCCTCTTCTTTTGCACACAATAATTCTTGATTTAAAGCTAAAGTGGCACACAATATTTCATTTTTACCTTTAAAACGCCGTTTTTTGACGCATTTGACATTATTTTTGTATTTAATTGCATAACTTTCAATCGTTTTCAGTCGCAGCAGCATATGCTGGTTTGGGAACTGTTTGTTTGGGCCTTTTATTAACTTGGGTTGTAACTATCTATCTATCTATCAATCTATCAATCTGGCTGGCTATGTAACGGAATCTTTGAGCCTAATTTTAACCAACTTCCAGCTATTCGATTTCTTTGAAACTTTGCACACGTATTAAGGAAACATGACAATGCAATAATCTGCAAACAGTATCCCGTTATCTTTTTTTGGATCGCCAGGAAAAAAAATTCCATTATATTATAAAAACAACACCTAGGATGCCATCTGTTGGCAACATTTCAAACTTTGCTATTAAATGAAGAAGAAATTTTTTAGTTTTTACACAATTTGGTTAGTTGCACCATTGGTGTTCAATTTTTATGAACAATAAAAATTAATAAGTTCTTTACAATTGGGTTAGTTGCACCATTGGTGTTCAATTTTTATGAACAATAACAGTTAATAAATGCCGTTAACACGCTTTTTATTAACTTGGGTTGTAACTATCTGGCTATGTAACGGAATCTTTGAGCCTAATTTTAACCAACTTCCAGCTATTCGATTTCTTTGAAACTTTGCACACGTATTAAGGAAACATGACAATGCAATAATCTGCAAACAGTATCCCGTTATCTTTTTTGGATCGCCAGGAAAAAAAATTCCATTATATTATAAAAACAACACCTAGGTTGCCATCTGTTGGCAACATTTCAAACTTGCTATTAAATGAAGAAGAAATTTTTTAGTGGGTTGCAATATATTGGCAACGGTCAAACATTGCCTGGATTGCCATCTGTTGGCAAAATTTCAAACTTTGCTACTTAATGAAGAAGAAATTTTTAGTGAGTTGCAATCTGTTGGAAAAATTTTAAAATTTGCCACTCTTGTTCATTAAAAAATTTTTTCGCCATTTTGTCAAGAGTAGCAGAAACTAAAAAATGAAAAATAATTAATAGTTTAAAAAAACTAAAAAACACGCTTTTATATGCAACCGAACTAAAAATTAGAAAATAATTTTTCATTAAAAAAAATATTGTCATTTCATAGTAAAAAGCGTGGGGTGATAAATATATTAAATGTTATAATTATTATATTTGCAAATATCTATGATGGAAAAGTTATGAAAAAATAGTAAAATGCACCTACGCTTTTTACTATGAAATGACAATATTTTTTTAATGAAAAATTATTTTCTGGTTTGGTCACCTCGACAAAAATGCATAATTATTTCTTTTTTGTTTGGTACCATTCAAGTAGGCATATAATTAGCCTGCCAATGGTCGGGAACATTTTTTCGGGCTGCTCACCTTTTCCTGTGCTCCGAACGATGGAGTATAATTAATTAGGAATATTTAAGATCCATGCGATTTTTATATCATTATATGATCATTCTAACACCTTAAACTTGCATAAAAAATAATAACCACTTATGATTTTAATCACTTTCAATCACTTAACACCTCCGCACAATATATTTCCACACTTTTTTCCAACATCCAATGCAACGTGCCATTTCCGCTATCCAGATAAAATATTAGCCTTATCATGTCATCTATCCTCATTTTCCGACTATAAATCAGCAGGGAAGCCCTCAGGGGCGTCGCTCTCATTTAGGTTAAGTGTCGGGGTTTAGGAGACTAAGGCCTTTTATGATGATGGGCTGTGCTAATAGAATTAAAGGCAGTTTTGCTAACTACCTTCTGGATTAGTTTGCAGGTATGTTTGTAGCAGGAACGTGAAAATTACTACTGCTTTTTTCTTTTAAAAAATGTTTTACTTATTCTAAGCAGTTTTTAATGAAACTAATAAAATAAATTTTACAGGGTGTCTGAAACGTCAATGATAATACTGACTATGCCAGAAACACATTAAATAAGCTGGTTGGTTTTCGAGATATTGACACCTAAAAATATTTAAAATAGTCATTGTCACTTAAAGTAATTTATCCAGTGGCATCGCTACTATGGGGCTAGGCGGAGCAGTGCCCCAGAGCCCCTAAGCTTAAGGGGCCCCTTGGGGGTGAAAAAGGGCCCTCGGGGTAAGTACAAAAATACCAAAAACAAATACGATTTGTTCTTCAAATTGTTAGGGGCCTCACTTTACTATTTTGCCCCAGGACCACTGCTGCCCTAGCTACGCCACTGAATTTATCTTTCATTTGTAGTTTTGCAGCACCAAATCAGCCACGGATCTTAATTTTTTTTTTAAAGGCAAGGCAAACATTGCTCTGTGCCCCCCACCCCCTCGGCCATTTTTTGTGCAGCAGCGAAGTATAGATTTGATGTCTGAACGGATGTAAGAACTTCTTGTTTGGCACCTAATAAAATGTTTCCTCATTCAGCGGCGGTCATAGGGGGGCCATGGGGCTATGCCCCCCCCTCATTGTATGCGCCATCCTTTCTATTTTATTGTGTTTCATACATGTCTAATGGCAAATATGGGCATTTATTGAGGGTCTCCCCCAAGGTTGGTCCGAGGGGTGAGACTGAGGATGGAATTGAAGAGTGAGGACCTTTTGAAATACATGGGAAGGAGGTTTTGTGTAATTTTATAAAAAGAATGAAAGGTGAAAACAATAAAAAGAGGTTAGAGGACCTTTTTTTTTGTTTTTTTGCTCGTCAAAAAATTTGAACCTCCTTTAAAAATTTTTGTTTTTTGCCACCTCACACACTTCTCCTCGGCCCATGCCCCCCCTCAGAAAGTCGATATGACCGCCCCTGTCCTCATTTGACCCCTTTTATTCTGATTTGGTCACATAGACAAAATGCATAATAATTATTTCATTTTGTTTGGTACCCTGGTGTCTATATAATTTAATTATAAGACAGACATATTTATTCTAAGTTTACTACATTTAGATCCGAAGTGGCATAAAGCATTTTTCGGCTTTTTACGGCCTCGCGCAGTAAACAAATGGACGGGTGGACGAACATGCGCACTTACAAGCCGTGGCAAAATACAAACACCGGCACCCCGTACCCTCCGTCCGCGGTCTGACCGTGACGCTCATTAGCTAACGTACTCCGAACAAAAATCAGGACGCCGTCGACAAATTCTTTCCGATAACGCGGATAGTCTGTTTGACGCCAGGCGCCTTTACCCTCGATTTGCTTGCGCACAAACCCTTTTATTCGCCCATGAAATGTAACTTTGTTTCGCGCAGGTAATAACATTGGCAATCCATCGAGATCAGTGATAAAACCCATGTGTAAAGACTCTTAAATCAGTATCAGCTTTATTGCATTACGAACCATAGGCACAATTTGGGGGGAGCTTAGCCCCCAAAAAGGAAATTAGCCAAAATTAGCCCCTCCAAGATTCCCAGTATCCAAGCCGAATTTTATGTGACTAAAACCTAAAAGCGATAAGAGAAAGCGATTTTTATGTCAATAGTGCCACTTTTACCTAACTGTAGGTCATTTTTCTGGCAGTAATGACAAATAACTCCCTTTTATCTTTCCCTAATTTTTTTGCAAAGTCTTAAAGCTTGCCTATACTTTTCGGGTACCAAGGCTCCAGCCCCCTAAAAACCTAAGCAAATTGCGCCTATGAATAGTTCTGTTATTATTACAGAGTATAGGTGGGGGGTCATGGTTAGTTAAATCTTTTTTTCCATAATTTAACCCAAGACTAATACACACTTTATAAATCCACTTACTAAGAAAAGTATATTGCCTATAAAACTAAGGAAATATGGGATGTGTGAAAATTCAGTTAACCTACTTTCAACTTATTTGGAAAATAGAGAATAAATAGTGACCATTGATGGAAAAGCGTCCACTTAGCTGACCTGTAGTTTGGGAGTTCCCCAGGGATCAATATTGGGGCCTCTGTTATTCTTGATCTTTATCAATGACCTTGACAAATATATGGTAAATTCGCTGTTGACCCTGTATGCAGATGATACAACGTTGTTGAGCATAGATGGAAATTTGGATATTTTTAGACACTAAAAAATCCTCATGGGTTGATGTGTCTTTAATTAATATATCTCTCTTCACCAGAAAATGCAGCGAGAGGTTTCTAGGGCTTCCGAGTGGTTCTGCGCAAATAAACTGAAACTAAATGAAAATAAAACATGCCAAATGATGTTTTCTTTGTGTGATCTCTCAAATGCGGATAACCCTCTTAATGTAAAGTTTCTAGGGGTTCTTATGGATCCTAAATTAATATGGGACCAGCACATAGAGCAAGTAGCTACAAGGTTAACAGGAACTATCTTTTTAATTAGAAATTTGGTAGGTGAAGTCTCAAATTCAGTTATAAAGACAGCTTATTATGCACTATTTGAAAGTACCTGCACCTATGCTATTCTTGTATGGGGACTTTCTTGTCATACTAGCCGTCTGTTCTCTTTACAACGCCGGCTGTATAAAATTATTTTAAAGAACAAAAAATTTTAACTATTCCATGTTTATATATACTGTATGCGCTTCTACATGTTAAATCAAATTATAATGAATACTCACAACGTATTAATATTCATTCTCATAATACGAGAGGAAGAGGTAATCTACAATTGCCCTTTACTAGAATAGCGAGAAGTCGAAAAATGTATTAGGAACTCATTTCAATATTTCTACTGTACAGTGTTATTTGCAACGTTGCCTTTCTTACTTCACGGCTCATATGTTTAAGAAGGCTGTGTTTAAGAAGGCTGTGCAGCAGTCGGATCGCTGGAAAAAGTGTTTATTGAAATATAATAACTAACATAAAAAAGTAACACAGTTTATTTACTTTATTCACTGCTCTGTACTAGAGTAATTATTTACCCGCCGTTTGTATTGTTTAAAGACAAATGTAATGACCTCATTAAACCACGAATGTTAAACCAGTATAAACCGCAAACCGCTTTGTTACTGTTTGTTAATGAAATATTGTTCCTCATATTTCAAATGCTGTAATAATGAGGCTCCATCGGAAATATCGGTTTTTATTCAATAAGGACAATTAAAGGGTTTATACGAGGATAGATCAAATATTTACGAAAATTTTTATATTTTAGCAGTGGCGTAGGTACTATGGGGCTAGGCGAGGCAGAGCCCTGGGGCCTCCAAGCTCTGGAGGCCCCTGGGGACTTACTAAGTATAAATAATAGGAGTTATGAAAATTTATCCCACATTTAAACTAAAAGTAAACCAGAATTTTAACGAGGGGAAGCTTTTTGAGTGTAGAAGGAACAGTTTCAAAATGTAAATTCGGTGCTCTTTGATAAGAAAAAAAAATCACAAAAAAACTTTAAAGCAAATAAATCGGCATGCTTGTCTTCGCGGCCACCTTTGCTATATTTCTTTTATGATATGCCGGTTGATGCAGCTGGTCATCGCACTATGGGATAGAAATTAATTTTTTTGGTCAAAATTCTGAAACTTACCAATCTAACTTAAAATGAGGTGCTTTTACTGGAAAAATATTATAAATTATTACAAATGCTTTTTGGAAACCTAAAAATTATTATATGTTATTATAAATTTACACCCCCTTAACATTATTATTTTTTATTGTACAAAATAAACTAAAATGTCAGCTTGTTTGGTTAATTCGGTAGTATTCTAATCAGTAATCCGATGATTATTATCTCATATGATATACAGGGTACGACAATGGGTATGATTTTTAAATGAAATACCCTGAATATTATATCACCACCAAAAAAATCTTTTAAAATGCTTAAAAAAATACAACATTTGATGTGTCTATCTCAATTAGTTTCGGAAATATGACCATCCAAATCTGAAAAATATTTTATATTATTCTTAGAAGCGTAATAGAGATACATCTTCCCAATTTTTTTTATTTTTTTAACGTATAAAATAAATAAAAAACACTGTTTTGTTGGGTAGATTCTGTAGAATCCATATCTTTCATCAGAATGCCTTTATCTTTTAGGATATACAGTGTGGAACAAAACATATTAAATTTTAAAATGGAAAACTTTTAAATTATAAACAAATCTTGTATCTGTCCTTACACTCAGAAGTAGCAAAAAGTAGAAAGGCAATAGTAAGTACAAAAAATGATAAAGAAAAAGGTAAAAAAATCTTTGACAAAAGTAGCGAGACTTCTGCGAGACTGCATCGGAAACACAACAATAGCTCTTATTATTTTTCTTTTACTTTTTTAGTAAATAAGGCTAATAATAAACTAAGTAGATTAAATGTATATTTATGTTTACCTAAAATACATTTTCAAGTTTCTCATTACCCCAATAGAAGTCGTCATATCCTTTTATAATTTTGCGTCCATGTAGTTTGAAGTATCTACTTTGAAATGCACACCATGAGCCATTAAAATTTCAAAGTTGCTTTTTGGCCAAAATAATGGATTTCTATCCCATAGTGTATCGGTGCGTCGCTGTAAAGGATAGCGGCGCCTTTGTATAAAATAGTCCGATTGCAGGCGGCCTTTTTTATGTTTTTGTATTATTTTCAAACGGTACCGAATATTATAAGAACAATATTTCAAAGAGGGTCTGATTTAAGATACATACAAATAGTATTTTTTTTTCGAAAGAGAAATCCGAGCATAATTTTATATTCAGGTCAGAGGTTAGTTTTAAAAAATGTAAAGCTCACAAGATTAAATATGTCGTTGCGACTCTTTCCGCGGTCTTCGAGTAGTGCGGTACGTTAACGTAGAAGTCTACATAGACTTCCCGGGTAGGCGATTGAAGGCGTCGTACGAGCGTTGCTGTACCCTTGGGAGAAAAGATTCACGCTAAATTGGGGCTTCTTTCTTCTGGGGCTAAGCGCTGTGAGTGAAGATTCCTAAAGCCTGAGGTTTTTTCGTTTTGGTGTTGAACACATGGTGTCTTCGTATGGTCGAGGAGGTGCGCACGCCTTGCGGAAAAACGTCAGTAGTGAAAGTGACGGTTATGCGCGATACCAGTACCAGCCGCTGGCTTGACAGTCACAATTTATGCATGTTCAGAAGTTTATCGCTGTTATTGATTTAAATATTTGAATTTTTTAAACCGGAATTTCTGGGAGCGGTAAGCTCGACAATCCAGATTTTCCCACCACATTGAGCTGGCAACTGCCTTGCAGCAACGCCATAAACAAAGCAGTATCCAAATGTGTCGTTGCTTTGCAAATTTAGGCCGGTTATAAATGTAGGATGAGTATTTGATGACTTTTTTCACAACAAGGAACATGATTGTGTATTGGATGCATTAAATTAGATTGGATTTTTAGCACCCCAATCCAATATTAGATTAAGATCTTGTGAAAGAGATATCTGCATCCCCTGCATTTGCTTTCTTAATCAGGCTTAGAGATTGGTTTAAGAACCCGAAAACTGGAGAGAAGGGCACTGTCGTCAGCAAAAATATGAATAAAATTAGTTGTGAAAGAGCGAAGGTTGTTGATGTGAAGAAGAAAGAAAGTTGAAGCCATTAACTTAAAAGCTTAAAGAGTGACCATCCACAATAACTTATAAACGTCAAATAAAAAAAAATCAGAGTCAAGAACAGCGTTTAATTGGAAGATCGTAATAAGGAAGTTTATTGTGAAGCGCATTATGACAGACCAAGGTGAAAAGCTATAAAAATATTTGGTGAAGAAACGTTGAAGAAAAAATTATTGAGAGGTGAACAACTTGAAGATCAGTTTATGATGTATAATAATGTGATGCCGCTAATTTAAAACGTCATCTTTATGCAAATATAACGTATGTCCTAAAAGTTTTGGCACAAAACTCATTGTCTTTAATTTTAACAAAAACAAAATAATATCAAGTTGCCTTTGAAAACAAAAGTTTATTTACTTTATTTACTGTCAGTTGAGATTTATTTATTTTGAAGTTTTCGCTTTAAGATGTCGTATAAATTAGAAATAAGAAAAAGTATCTACAAGTTAGTTGGGTGGATACCCAAAGCTGAAATCTATCGAATATTCCAGAATGAAAACATTTCACGCAGAACCATTTATAGAACAATAGCGGAGTGCGAGCAGGTAATACCATGTCTGAATCTCCCAAAAGTGGAAGACCACGTGCATTTACCGCACAGAGGTCAGAGAGATTGGTGAGAAGAGCAAAAACCAGACTGGAATGTCAACGAGGAGACTGGCTAGGCAATACAGATCTTCTAAGAGTACGATATCGTTGGAATTGAGGAGGAATGGTCTTAAATATCGAAAGAGACGTAAGTGCCTCAAATACTCTCAAGCGCAGCTTCTTCGTATACCAAGATGTTGTTGTCAACTGAGGCGGGTACATTTTGCCAATGAAAAAATTATTATTTTAGATGACGAAAAGTATTTCACTTTGAGTAATTCTGAAATGAAGGGAAACGATGGATTTTATACGGACAACGGCCTTTCCAAATTGCTTCAGTTTGTCCGCGAACATCATGCTAATGACGATATCATGTTTTGGCCAGACCTAGCATCATGCCATTACTCAAGAGATACCCAAAACTGGCTTCGACAACACCACATACCTTTTGTTCCCAAAAACGATAATCCTCCAAACTTGCCGCAGGCTCGCCCAATAGAGGATTTTTGGGCTGTACTGTCTAGAAAGGTTTATCATGGAGGCTGGGAAGCACAAAATGAGGAACAATTAAGACGGCGAATTTACGAGAAATTAAGAGAAATTGAACTGAATTTCGTCCAGGACCTCATGAGAGACATTCGAAGAAATTTGCGTCTGGTAGAGCAGAATGGGCCACTCCACATAATTCGATAGTATAGTTTAGTTAAGTATTGAGTTGTAATTTATGATAACTAGTTAGTTTTTAAATAAATTTCTTCATTAAAAAAAACGATAAAAATTGTGTGCCAAAACTTTTAGGACATACGTTATTAAATGCAATAGTCTCTATCACACAGGTCTCGTTGGTATTTAATTTCTGTACATTAATATTTATGATTTATTGTGATGTTTTCCATCACAATATTTTTATGCAAAAAGGCACTTTGAAACGATAAAAATGACAAACCAGTAAATAAACCGCTGCTGTAACGAACCTATTCGTTTGTCCAAACCGTAAAAATGTCCTGGCTATATTTTAAATTTGCAGGAAGCCTGTCTGGCAAACTAAATAGTCGTATTTGCGAGTTTTCTAACAGGATATGATTTATAGGTTTTGCTAGTCGGGACGGTTCCTAAATTTAATTGCTAATGTGTATTTTATGTTTTATTGTGTATATAAATTACTTCTTGAATATTCTTAATACTTAAATAATAATAATTTAAATATCCAAGGCGTTCCTTAATCGAGAATAACCATTGGGATTGCAGAAACCCTAACTGCCTCTTTACATTAGCGAAAGCCGGAAATCCGTGTGTTTTATGAGACCTTTCACACGTTCAGAACCCGGAAAGTCGGCTCAACGTGTGAAATGTCTCATAAGACTCTTACATACACTTCGATAGCATCGGTCCGTCGCCCGGATTCCCGGCTTCCGCTAATGTTAATAGGCTTCGACCAAGCAACAAATCTCTGCATCGGTGGCCGGTACAGATTTACCATGATTTCTGGTAATGAACAGGTAGACAGTTCGGGCAGCCGACAGCTCAGGCAGCAGACACCGATTACCAGGAAGGGTTCATTTATCTTGGGCACAGACGTATATATAGGCTTTTATGGGGGAAGGGAGAGTTCTGATGGCAAAAAAATTTGGTATACAAAAATTTTGATGACCAAAAAAATTCAAATTTTTTGATGAGCAAAAAAGATCGTCACTTTAGAAAATCATGCATTTAAACTCGATTCTCCTCCTACAACATGTTCTCTTTCCCTCCTCCAGTATGCTACTCAATAAAAACATAAGAAAAATAGCATTTTTTAATACATATTTCCAGAGCTGTATTAACTGTTTGTGGTGTCCTAGGCTGAAATTGTTATAGGGCGTCTATTCTATAAAAAAAATGGATAACGAACATTTTGAAGAACTAAAAAAAGGTATTTCCTGCGTGGCGTAGTTGAAGAGCAGAAAAAAAGAAGGTCCTTCCGTGGGTGGCGCCTATTTCGATCCAAGGGCGCCCTACTCCAAAGTAAAATTAAGGAGCAACAAAAAGATTTTCCCCGTGTAGCGCCTACTTTGTTCCAGAGCGCTCTATTCACAGATCACGTTGAAGACCAAAAACCCACCCCTCCCTATATACTTTTTTAAATAAAATTTGATGACCAAAAAAAAAAAAAGGTCATTCCCTCCTTTTCGCGCCTATGATCCTATTTCATCCTATTTCATTCCAAAGCACCTTATTCACAGCAAAATTAGTCACCATGAATCCTCAACCGACCTAAATTTAGTACTTTTTAAAAACTTCCCTGTCTAGCGCCTATTACTCCCCTGTCTGGCGCCTATTTTTTACGGCGCCCTAGGCTGTAGCCTAGTCAGCCTAGTGCTTAATACGGCACTGCATATTTCCCTTGTTCCTCATGCTAGGGTGAAGTGGGGGGAGGTTTCTCCCCAACCCTTCCCCCTCTACCCTTATATAACCCCATGATCTTGGGGTGGGTTTGATGAACACTCACAGAATCTTGTTTTATAACTTTTTCGATATTCGTACCTTCGATAGGGAGGCGGTCAGGTATTTTGAACTTTTGGGAACCAATTTACATATAAGTCGTTAGGGTAACCAAAAAGGTATGAAACCAATTTCCCTTAGGTTTTGGATTCAGAAACCAATTTACATGTGCCCATTAAAAAAGCCACTTACAATGTTGGTTCGGTTTGAACTGTGACGTATGTTGAATCTGCCTGATTAAAAAATATAAATTCTTTTATGTCAACATAAAGATCAGAGGCACCAATCTCTCTCTCTCTCTCTCTATTTTTTTTCTTGGTTTTGGTCCCTTCAGGTCCAATCCACCACTCTCCCCCTTCCGGACTATGCTTTCCAGGGCTTCGTCGGCGGAAAATCTGGATAATCGAGCTCGTAGCTCCCAGAAATTCCTAAAAGAAAACAAAATCATTCAACAATCGATGCAATGCATAAATTGTCGGCTGTCAAACCAAGATCTGCTACTGGTGTTACGTATAACCTTCACTTTCACTACTGACAGTTCCCATTGCACGCCCATCTATTTTGCGCCATTTGAGAAATACCTCGTGTTCACCACCAAACAGGATACCATCAGCTTATAGGAATCTTCGCTCACAGCGCTGAGATCCAGAAGAAAGATGCCGTCAATTTAGCGTGAATCTTTCCTTGATCCCCGAAGGTAAAAACGTCCGTACGGCACCTCTAACCGCCACTCCGGGAAGAACTTTGTAGTCCTCTACGCACGTCCGCACAGTCCGGAGGTCAAACAAAGAGTCCAGGCACCAATCTGCCGCTCAGCATACAGAAATGTTTATATAATAATAGGAAAGATCCATGAAAACAAACAAAATCAAGTAAAATGGTCTTTATCCATTATGGAAAGGATGGATTAAACTTGATTCTATAAGCATACAACCAAACAAAAGATAGATAAATCTTTCGTCCAATAAGGGCGGTTATCAATCATAATAATATTAATATTGACAAAAACAAAACCTTTTAAAACCTGTATATACAGGGTTTTTGGATTTTTATAGTGGTTATTTTACCAAACCTCTTTGTAACATACTCTGTATTATTTTAATTTGATGAAGATTTTGTGTATAATATGTTAGTTCCAAACTATTTATGCAAAAATTTAGATATACTATTTTAAAATCAATATATTTTTTGGTCCATTTGTCGTACTTGGCCACCATTTTTGGAACGTATACCGGGTGTTGCTCCGTCGAGCGGGACATAGGGAATCCCATGTAAATTTTGAAGTGGTCCAATATTGGCTCCCTAATTATTTTAGAAGAAAATATAATTAGGATTTTTAGAAGCACGAAAAGTTGTACCCAGTGTACAAATTTCAACTCTTCTCAGTCCGCCAGCTAAGAGATAAATGATAAAATAAGTTACGAATCTCCTATCTTCTTATCCGCCTTGTATTATTAGAAGTTTATAATAAAATACTAGAAAAATTATTTAACCTCTTACTCTCAAGTTGTCAGATCAATGTCACATCATTCTTAAATAATGAACTACTTAAATCAAGAAAAAATCACTATTATAAAATGGTTTTACCAGGTAAATAGTTATCGAAGAGCGGACATGTTTGCAGCCTATTTTCCCAATAGGCCAATACCAAGTAAATCGACAATAGAACGGACGATAAAAAATTTGAAACTACAGGCACAGTAATCAATAATTGCAAATGTGAAGAAAATCGACGTGATCTTTCGCCAAACGATTTTTTCTATGGGGACATTTAAAAACTAAGCTACCAATAAAATATATGAAAATTTAGTCCAGCTAAGGAATGCTATTTCCGCTGAATGTGCCAGAATATGGATGTACCAACTAGCCAACGTAAGAAATGAGTTTTATAATCGTTTGGGTTATTGTCTGGCAGTTAATGGAGGAATATTTGAGCATTTGATTAAATCCTGATATTTTCGTCATAAATTGATTTCTAAATGTAGAAAAATTTGTTTTATTGTCTTGCGTAACTGTGAGTGCATGTGTTGGAATTAGCTGTAAACTAAAATGAAATGCGAGGATTCTTTTTGAAATTCCCGTATAAAATTGTTCAGTTTGGGCAATGACATTATAAATTAATGATCTAAATTGTTACTGATAAATCGATATGGTGTTTTTATTGTTGATTTCTAGAGTACAGGGTGCACACTACGTTGCAGAAGTATTAAGCAGTTTACTCTTTACTGGTTGGTTGAAAAATGCTCAAATTTTCATTTTGGGTGGAACTTACTGTGCTCTTCAATAAATTCTAATAGCATTTCTTTCTAAAATAATTAGAAGAGCCAATATTTGACTACTTTACATGGGATTCCCTATGTCCCGCTCGACGGAGCAACACCCGGTATACTGCATTTTTTGGAACATAGAAAATTCTTTATTACGTTTTTTTATTAAGTTTTTAAACGCCTTATGTAATCATTTTTTTATTTGTAAATAAGACTTGAACCGACTTATTGCCAAAATGAAACAAAATCCTTTTCTTTGTGCTTTCAAAAAAACATTCTTCAAAACGAAAATTAAATTTTAATTAAAAATAATATCAAAAAGAGAAAAAAGACTTACGCAGACATTGTTACAGCTGGTAAAAGGATTAAAAATTAATAGAATCATAATGAAATTTTTTTGCCGGGCGGGCCGGGCAGTGAAATGTAAAATTAAATTTTGGGTTATACAGGGTGTCTCTAAAAGGTTTGGAAAAAATTATACCACATATTCCTAAGCCAAAATAGAATGATTTAACCCAACTTTCCCTTGCCCAAAAGTGAATGATTTTGGAGATACAGGGTATTAAAAAATCTATTCTGAATTTAGTTTCTTATAAATAATTTTGTTAATAATAGGTGTATTGTTACAATATTCGGCTATGGGAGGGGAAGGGGATTAAGATGTGAGAAATTAAAATCTGCCATCAATTTTATTGTAAACTTTAGAGGGTGCCACCTGCCGTAACTTACACTTATCAAAAAGGAAATATTTTTTTAGGCCACTCTGTAAGCAACTTTTAAATAGAAAATCTTATTATTTAATGTATTTTACATAAATAGTATATACTTGATAAAAATTGATTTAGGCAGCCATTTTTGAGACATCTACATTTTAAACAATCACTTCTTGTATATGCAGATCTAAGCTATACAGGCTGTTTCAGAATTAGATGTTAATTGTATTTATTAAACATAAAAATATTTAAAAAAATACTTTAAATTCATTATATAATAAAACATTAAATATTTTTCTCAGTGGCGCAGCTGAGTCAGCAAGGGCCCTGGGGCAAAAAAACTAAAGTAGTGCCCTAATCACAAGAAAAGTGAGAGCAAAAAAAGGTCTTTACCTTTTGGCACCTAGATTCATCAAACATTTCTTTCTTTTTTTGTAACAAGGCCCATCTTTTTTATCTACATTCACACATTTTCTTTTCACTACTAAGCCCGGGAGCCCCTCTTAACTTCAAGCCCCCCGCTAAGCTTGGGGGCCCCGGAGCACTGCCACGCCTAGCCCCATAGTAGCTACGCCACTGATTTTCACGTATAACTAGCTGAAAAAGACATAAAAATTTATATTTTTTGGCTTATTCTGAGGAATAACTTTCTGAATATTTTAGTTTTTATTCATTTTTTTAATTGTATTAATTTAAAAATTAATTTATAGTCTTTCAATAAAAATATACACATATACAATATATTTAACCATTAACTTTTAAACTTTAATTCAATTGAATAATATAAATTTTTGCAAAATATATTCCATTAAAAGCCAAATATAATATAAAATAATATTTATTTTAATATTCCTCATTAAAGTAAAAATATTGATACAAATTTAGGTCACAGAAACTGTGTTTAGTAATATTATTTTATTTTATATTTATTTTTTCATATACATACATACCTTGAATGGTGATATGCTTTAACTAAAATTTAATTTACTTGTAGTTTTTTCTTACATACACTATTCTTTTCTCTGCAAAGAGTGATTTTCCCCCTTACACTCAGGAATTTTCTATATTTAAGCCAGAAAATGATAAAAAAAAGAAAAGTCAAGTTATATTTTGAATATATTTTTTTATTATTTCTTGGCAAAAACAGGCCTTACATCTATTTTTTTCCTGATTTTTATATGGAGTTTTATTTTTATTATTTTTGATCATGAAAGCACTTTTATATCAGGTATTGTATTAAAATTAACATTTCCCTGACTATGTAAGGAGGGAGTATGGTTAATTTGTGCTTAGAAAGGTAAATTTGGTAATTTTCAAGAAACCTGCGACAACTCCGATTTTGATGAAATTTGGTATACGGAAGTTTCTTGAGGCGCTGATCACGAATCTGTAAGAATTTTTTGGCAGAAACGTGTCGTTTCCGAGATATCCATCATCAAAGCTGAATTTTATACTAATCCTATTTTCACTGTATTCCTCCTTCTTTTTGTACACAATTCATGATTAAAAGCTAAAGTGGCATACAATATTTAAAATTCACCTTTTAGAACAACATTTTTCTATGTCTTTTATATCTTTTATTAATAAAATTACGAAAGTTCAGTTTAAAAATGCGGCAGCCATGTTTACACGGTGACGTCATAGCTTGCTGCAACTGAAAACGTTTAAAAGTGCAGCTATGCAATTTAATGCAAAAATAATGTAAAATACGTAAAAACGGGGTTTTAAAAGGTGAAAATCAAATATTGTATGCTGCTTTAGCTTTTAAATCAACAATTATGTGCAAAAGAAAGAGGAATACAGTGAAAATCGGATTAGCTAAAAAGTTCAACTTTGACAATGGATATCTCGAGAATGAAACGTTTCCGCCAAAAATCTTTCAGATTCGTGATCAGCGCCTCAAAAACCCACGTATACCAAATTTCGTCATAATCGGAGTTGCCGCAGGTTTCTAGAAAACTACCGTAAGTTTTTATGACTTCATGAGTAATAAAATGGACTTAAGAACCTTTGAAAAAACCTTTTTACGGGGTTACATTTGACGAGTCTACCACGAATATTCATACCGCCATATATAGAAGCGGCGCTTTCACTTCAATGTCAAATGTGTCAAGTGTCGGATTGGTTGAATGCGTCACTTTTTTGTAAGACAAATTTACCATCTTATATGCAATTTTTAAACATTGTTCCAAAAATGGTAAGGGTTGCAGTCATGAAACCATGAGGCTCAAACACATGTTTTGAGTATTGGTCTATACGGGTTTCGTGTGTGTAACCCTTACGATTTTTGGCACAATGTTTAAAAATTGCACATACAATATTTGACATTGGCAGGCTGGGTTAAAGCGCCGCTTCCATATATGGCGGTATGAATATTCGTGGTAGACTTCGTCAAAAGGAACCCCCCTAAAAGGTTTTAAAAGGGTTCTTATTATGAAATCCATTTTATTACTAGCCCAGGAACTAAAATTTATTTATTAAACTCAATGACACATTAAAATATGACATTAGAAGAATATTGTGTAGACTAAAAACTAGTTACAAAGCCACAAGCGTCATGCAAATAAAGACGGCCATCAACTATCTCTGTCTAAACGCGTCGTTTACATCGTGTGCGAGCAACAAAAGAAGAATAATTGAAAGTGAGGCAGAAGTAATGACGCTGAGGTATCTTTTCTACTGGCGAGAAATTTACCTGTTTTGGTTAAAACATTCTATAAATTATGGAAAATGACAATAGCAGCTATTATATGAAATCATCTTGAAAAAAAGGTGAATTAATTGCGTTAGCCCTGATATCTCGGTGCTGGATCATGTAAAATCAAAATATTTTAGTAGAAATTAAAAAAAAACCGATACAGTGGTTTTAAAGTTATAGTGGGCACCAATTTTGAAAAGGTGAGTTATGGGAAAAGTGCTACACAGTTATGAACACTAAAAAATAGTAATGAAATCTTGTCAGTGTCATAGATAAGACGTGGTTAAAGATGGGTTCACATTTAATTCATTCTGAAAGCGATACCGCAAAGTACACAAAAAAATATAAAGTAAACAAACCTTTTTGAATGCACATAGCCTTGGACAGAGCCTGATTACATATTTTTAAATAAATAATAAAAAATACATTGCTAAAACACGTATTACCTACTTAAAAACATTCTCTTATTTCGCTTCTGTCCTACTATAAAACCGGTGGCACGTGGCGTGGAACTAGAAACTCGTCGGGTTAAATATTTTTGCTGCAATAAATCATTGTTCACAAAAGGGTTTCTCTACTTTATCATTTTTTGTGTACTTGGCGGCATCGCTTTCAGAATGAATTATGTAAATGTGGACCCATCTTTACTTAAACCACTATATCTTCGCTAATTTTGCTTCGATTTATCTCAAATTTTTACACAATATTCTTGAAATGTTCTCTATTCAAAAAAATAATGCCAAAAAGAAAGTTTTAATTCACCACCTTCCATTAATTATTTAATAAAAAAAGTAATACAATTTATCAAGATATAGCAACAAATAGTTGCTTTGCTTTTGCGACTTCGTGAGAAACAATCAAAATATATTTGCAAGTCAAATGATAGATATGATAAATGTATGGTATTATCAGTGTATTATGGTATGCATCGGGTTGGCATACATTCTTTGTGGTAAGTGGGGCAGAAAATGGTATATGTTGAAAATTATCTATTTATTATTCATTGTGCATAGTAAGGAAAATTGAACAAGTATATTTAAATACGTTGTTAGGTAATTATAAGTTTTTTTAATTATATTTTGACAGTCCATGAAGTCTGTAGGTGGTCTTGTGTTATATACAATTTAGTTTCTGATCGTTGTAAAATATGGAAGAGAAACCAGATTAACTAACATCGTCATCTAAAACCATTAGCTTTGTTCGCGGGTTCGATTCTGAACCGGTTCTGGGACTATTCGCATGCGCAGTGAAAAAGCAGCGTTCGCGGTTAGTAAAATCCTGAATTTTTAGTAACAGTTCTGTGTTCGCGGGTTACAATGGAATCAGTTCGTTACCGGTTCGTAACCTGATTAGCAGTCTTGGGATTTTTGTTGAAACTAAAAGTTCAGTTCAGAATTTCATGCGCATTGTCGACATGGTCAGCTGTTTTCTGTTTTTGTGGTACAGAAATAAACCGTTGTATTACAGTTTATTTGTTTTTGCCACTTTTTATGCGGGTTAATATACCTGTTGAATATTTTTTTTATATTTTTGTGATTCTGAGCGCATATAAAGAAAGGATTTTTAATTGTATTCCGTATGAATGTATGTATGCAATAAAATAAATAAAGATTTAATTAAAAAATATAGACAATATTACAAGATTTTACCATTTCTTGATGTTTGAATTTTATCTTTAGTTAAATACACATAGGGTCTTATGTTAAAAACGAGAGGGGCAGGGAATCCCTCGTCTTCCGCCGAGAGACCTCGAGTGGCATTCGACAGTATAACAATTTACCTTTTTGTTTAATTTTTTTTCTAGTATCCAATTTAACCATGAAAAATCCTAACCAAAAGGCTAGGTTAGAATACATCCTCAGCTGTATAGAAAATCGTTCGCGGTAAATAAAAATTCCGAATTAATAAATAACTAGACATGCGCTTTAAAACAATTCTAAACCAGTTCGGTTCCGGTTCAGAATCGGTTTATTACTAGAACCGCGAACAAAGCTTTCAATGGTGTAGATCCAGTTCTTGGACAGTCACGAAACACGCGTTGAAAACAACAATAGCAAATAATTTTAAAAACAACATCTAGATTATTGCCATGCTTCATCTGGACAAGGACATGCGAAGAAAATTCGTGTCAATCCTTCGAAGATTTTAACAACTCAGGTCCTTGTTCTAAGGCGCACTAGAACTTCTGGCAGGCCAATAAATAAATTTTCTTGAAGCTGTAAGACAATCATTTGTTTTTGTTTTTTTATCTTTAGATAAGTTACGAAAGCTAAAACAGGGGACTTAAATACTTGAAGAATTGGAGAGGAATCGAAGACCTCCGCGAGCAGCTGGTTATACATTTTCAAAAGTCTAGGGTTAAAAAAACGAACAAAGTAGGGAGTTTAGGGCCTGTCCAGTTGGACCGTATAGGGATGTGTGTGGCACTACAAGTTTCTCTGTTGGAAACTGCAAAAGTATGAATTGTATTGTCTAATTCCTCGAATCATTCTTCCCTTTCCAATTTATACATACCCTCTGTATGTATCCCAAATTTGATTATGTCTGGAATATTGTTCTCATGTTTGGGGAATGGCGTCAAAGAAGAGTTGTTCTTCTTATTTATGATCCTTTATTTACAGAGAGACATAAAAGCGTGGTAAAAGCAATTATGTCCAAGATTTAATTGTTATAGCATGTAATGAATTATTTTTCTGTTTTTTTATATGAAATTACGGCATACTTTAAAATGTTTTTATTAAGTTTTATAAACGTGGTGACTGCGCAATTGATCAATATTTCTAATTAAAATAAAGGCTTTAAGCCAAATACACCTACGCTGAAATTTCAGACGAATTTCCAGACCTAGTAATCTGGTTTAACATTTAATCCCTTAGAGTTAAGCTGCAAGCTGTAGGCAAGAATATTAAAGGAGATTTTACATTAATTAAAATGTTGGCATTGTCAAAAAAAAAACAGATATTTCTAGGATTATTATAGGAATTTATTAGGCTTCTTTTTGTTCTTAACAAACGTAACAAAAAAAGTCATCCCCGTCTTTACATTAAAAACCAAAAAAAAAATAGGTACTTTAATACCGTTATTGGCGACTATTTAATCACATTTTACATTTTACAACCTATATGTCAATCGTAATCAGAACTAAGCAAAAAATAAATAATAGTTTAAAAAAACTAAAAAAAAACAGGCTTTTATATGCAACCGAACTAAAAATTAGAAAATAATTTTTCATTACAAAGAGTTTGTATTACAATAATAAAAGGTCAAACAATGAATCATAATTATATACCTTAAAATAGAATTATAATAAAATTTAAGATAATAACAGAATAATTCACTTCAGAGTAAAAAACGTTGGGTGCATTTTACTATTTTTTCATCACTTTTTCCTCATAGATATTTACAAATGAAATAATTATAACATTTAATATATTAAGCACCCCACGCATTTATTTTGAAGTGAATTATTCTGTTATTATCTTAAATTTTATTATAATTCTATTTTGAGATATATAATTATGATTTATTGTTTGACCTTTTATTACTGTAATACAAACTCTTTGTAATGAAAAATTATTTTCTAATTTTTAGTTCGGTTACATATAAAAGCGTGTTTTTAGTTATTTTAAACTATTATTTATTTTTCATTGTTTAGTTCGATATGTCAATTAGTTTTCTGCGGACATGTGATATTGAAATGTTTCACGAACTATTTCGTAATCTAATCATTTCATTTAAAGCTTCACTGTTGCATGGGGTTTCAGAACGCAACTATTCTGTACAAGTTTCTGTCAGCCTTATGCTGAGAGTACGTCCGAAACTGCACGCATGCGCAGATCGCGCACTAGCTCTTTCTCTGTTACTCTCCTACAGAAAATCTATAAAGGAATTTATTTATCCTGGCGATCCTAATCAGGATAACGGGATACTGTTTGCAGATTATTGCATTGTCATGGGTCCTTGATACGTGTGAAAAGTTTCAAAGAAATCGAATCGCTGGAAGTTGGTAAAAATTAAGCTTAAAGATTCCGTTACATACATACATACATACATACAACCCAAGCTTATAAAAGCGTGTTAAAAATAGGTACTTTACTACCTTTATTGACGACTATTTAATCACATTTTACATTTTACAACCTATATGTCAATCGTGAGGCCCCCATTTTGTTTCGCGGGGCCCCTATTTAATATACACAGTTTATTTTTGTTTAATAATACAATATTTTATTTATTATTATTTGTAATTTTGATTCGGTATTGAAGTCCTCTCGTAGCAGGTCAGGAATTTGTGAACTCTTATTGTTAAAATAATTTTTACTCGAAAACGGCTCATTATTTTATCGATGTCAAACAAGGGTACCTTTTTTTGGCAAAAGGTTTAAACTACCCAAAAACATATTCTTTGTGTCTTCACCATACAGGGCGTAAAAAATATTATCAATAATGTGCGAAAACTAGTCCGCCTCTGGCAAACTAAAGAAGCGACATAAGTTTCAAGGGCACTATTTTAAGAGGTCTTTACTAGTATGCATCGTACTAAAATATTATCAAATTATACAGAGCGCTTTAAAAGTTATTCACGAAAAATCGATTTCTAGCTGCCCCCTTTAGGGGATCATATCTCCGCAGGGGGCTTAAACGGAAAAATTTTATAGGAACTTGTCGTGTTATTTTCATCTGTTCCATACGTGTGCGAGAGATTTCCCACATTTTCCCGGACACCCTGTATATTAATGCCATCTTAATTTTACTGTTTACTAATAGTACTGTCAAAAACCATAGAAGAAAAATTTTTTTAACAAGCATTTATTTTAAATACATATGTATTTCTAGATTCAGGTCTCTGTAACCAAACTTAAATGTCTCATGACTTTGACATTAAGTGTCACAAAAAAAATTGTTTTTAACACTCCCAATTTACCGGTTATGGGTTCTAATCATAGATAACCTACATTTAGATCCGGCAGTGGCAAGAAGCATTTTCGGATTTTTACGACGTCGCACAGTAAATAAATAGATGGGTGGACGAACATGCGCACCTAAAAGCCATGGCAAAATACAAACACCGGCACCCCGTACCCTCCGGCCGCGGTCTGACCGTGACGCTCATTAGCTACCGTACTTCGAACAGAAAACCAGGACGCCGTCTACAAATTCTTTCCGATAATGCGGATAGTCTGTTTGGCGCCTGGTGCGTTTACCCTTAACTTGCTTGCGCACAAACCGGTTTTTCTCCAATGAAATGTAACTTTTGTTTCGCGCAAGTAATAACATTGGCAATTCATAGAGATCAGTGGTTCTAATCCCTTCTACGGTAAAAAATAAAGGTGTGATAATTTTTTTGACAATAAATCAAACTTAAAAGTGAAAAATAAATATAGTAAAAAAAAGGTAATTTTCTAGAAACCTGCGGCAACTCCGATTTTGACGAAATTTGGTATACGGGGGTTTTTGGGGCGCTGATCACGAATCTGAAAGAATTTGTTGGCGGAAACGTTTCGTTCTTGAGATATTTATCATCAGACTTGAAATCTAACTAATCCTATTTTAACAATATTCCCCCTTCTTTTTGCACCCAATCCTTGATTTAATGCTAAAGTGGCACACAACATTTGATTTTCACCTTTTAAAACCCCGATTTTTACGTATTTTACATTTTTTTGCATTAAATTGCATAGCTATACTTTGAATCATTTCAATCCCAGTGTGCCATGAAGCCCTATGTGTATGTATGGTTGCCGCAGTATCAAAGAAAAGCCACTCAATTTAATGCAAAAATAATGTAAAAAACGTAGAAAAACGGGGTTTTAAAAGGTAAAAATCAAATATGTGACACTTTAGCTTTAAATCAAGAATTGTGTGCAAAAGAAGGAGGAATATAGTGAAAAAAAGCTACCAAATTTCGTTAAAATCGGAGTTGCCGCAGGTTTCTAAAAAATTACCAAAAAAACTAAAAACACGCTTTCTTTCTACTTAGTCAACGTTGTCCAAGCATTGAAACATGCATTTTTTGCATTTCACAGCACCTATAGTACAAGAGAAGGTCAACAAAACGCATAAAGTAAATAGGTTTAAAAAGTCCCCCTAATATTTCATGCTCTAAAGATCAACATATAGTAATGTAATGTAACACAACGGACCTATTTGTAGTAAATCAATCACCGTCAAGAAAAAATGTCATGTACGAGACCCCCGACAAGATTATACAAATAAACCACGCATTACTAAGAACATTTTTCGGCTCTGTGTATATTTGTGTAGGAGAGTGAATTGACTACGTTCCTTTGTTAAAATGGTCTGGATCTGTAAAAAATAAATTTCTTCTTATATGTCAAAATTATCAATTACCCACGTGCATAACCTTTTTTTTAACCAAAATATAACAGTAATAATAATCCTTGCAATACAGCTACATATATATTTATTGCAAGACCTTTTTAATACAAAATCGAGCTTATTCACTCGGCCGCATTTTTGCCCTATCTGAAAAAAAAATAAGCTACAAAATCTGTAGCGAATATCCACCTTTTCCACCTAATGTACATACAGTTAGTCTACGTAAATTGGCGTCATATGGGAAACTTTTTTATTATTTTTACAAAAAAATATTCTTTATAAAAAGTTCTGTATGGTCTAAAACGTAAAATACAACCGTCAGATTTCAAATTGTGTCAGTCATCTACGGAGTTTGGCAAAAATGTAATTTTTGCTAAGAGTGTAATAGATTTTTTTTTATCTTTGGACAAACCACGAAGGCTAAAAGCCTAAATACTAACGTACCGTGGGTGTCTTAAGCGAGGTAAGAGGGAGTTTGTTGACACGGGACTTAAATACTTGAAGAATTGGGGAGAAGGAAAGACCTCCGCGGGCAGCAGGTTCCACAATCTAGAAACTCTAGGGATAAAAGAACAAACAAAGTGGGAAGGTCCGATATGAATAAAGATGATGTAAAACCGGGAAAAATGTATCTAATGCCGTGAAAAATTAAAAAAGAAAGAAAGAAAATGGAGCAAAACGACTTAAACACAGTTCCGACATAAAGTGTTATGTTGCTAAACAAGGCCCCAAAGCTATTAACAAAACGAAGCAACTAAAAAGTAATAAAAATTACCTCTCACGCGTAATACGGCTGCAAATTAATCTTCAGGCAAAGAGCGCTACCATGGAACTAGCATTTCTTTTCGCTAATTTTTTACTACTTATCAAGCCCATCACCGATTTTAAAGCTTGTTCATACAGGGTGTCCCATTTTGGTTGTCCCTTATGGGAAACTTGGA
The DNA here is from genome assembly GCA_014170235.1 of Listronotus bonariensis. Taxonomy (NCBI): domain Eukaryota; kingdom Metazoa; phylum Arthropoda; class Insecta; order Coleoptera; family Curculionidae; genus Listronotus; species Listronotus bonariensis. The sequence goes on along the minus strand of JACEGR010001609.1, from coordinate 12,920 downwards.
AACCATAAGAGATATTAAAAATCTGATACCCCATCCTCGAGCTCTTTTTGGGGAAAACATTTATGATAAAAACAGATCATCGCTATCGCGAAGCGTTTCAGAGATACAGGGTGATTCTCGATTTTTTCACTTTTTGAAAAGGCCCTGTAGCTTTGTTGTTATTACAGATACGAGAAAACTAATTGCACATTATAAAGACATTTTTTTCCGTAGAATCCAGTGGCGTAGCCAAAAATTTTTTGAGTTGTCATTTTTGACATATGACCCAAACATGTTTTTTTTTATTAGGGACACCCTATAAATGATTAAGGTAATTAAATTGCTTCTTTTTTTCTGATTAAAATAATATATCATAGTAGGTGGTTTAATAAATTTTTTACGTCAAATATTGGAAAAATTATGATTTTAAAGACGCATTGCGGCTTCTATATGTTTTTTAAATTGTTTTATATTTTTCTTTAAAAACAATACTGCCATCCCTCAACTCAGGAGACATTTCCGTAGAAAAAAAAAAACAAAAATTCTTCAGAATTGCAATGAGCCTCTCTAAATAAAAAGCTTATAGTACCCATATTGAAAACATGTCTTTCGAATTAAAATGCACGCACTGATACAGTAATACATACTAAAAATAAAATGTGATTTCAATTCGGGTAAACATAACTTGCATTAATATAAGCAAGAAACTATCAAACAATTTTTTCGGCGTAGGTATTTATTTTTTTGTCTACCGACACCATGTCGCGTACGACGTTGCCAATTGTGTGAGGGATTTTGTTTGTATGTTTTTCATCGGAAAAATGTATTTAATAAGGAAAAAAATATATTTTTTAGAGACATTTAATTAATAAATAAGATGTATTGATTCACTTCACGCCATTAGGCAAATGATTTTAAATAAATTAAGGTGATAAATTAATTGCTTTTTATGACTAAAAGGAAAAAGTTAATTTTTTTATTAGGGTAGGGCGGGGCTAGTTGAGCATAGAGGTAAGTTGGGCAATTAAAATATCTCAAAAACTATCGACCGCACGCGAAAGCATCAAATAGGATAAAGAAGGGGTTGCGCGAGGGAACTCATTGTGCGACCACTAGTAGTGACACGGCGATCGAGAAAAGTATCCGTGCGCATTGTTTATTTTGTGATAAAAAAGTAAAATAATTGCAAGCCGAAAATTTTTATCTGTGATAGTTAAATGTATTCCGTTCTCAATCAGGTAAGTGTTAATCTTAAGTAAATTTATTGCAGTTTTAATATGTATAAAGATTTTGGATATAATTCTAACTGGTTTTCTAATAAATTTACTTTTCCTCTAAAATTTCAGGTTGGGGTTAGTTGAGCTACAGTTGCCCAACTAACCCCATAGTTTTAAGTATAAAATGTTTTTTATTTTTTAGGATACGGACTTATAACAGTAAGACTACTACACTCTCGTCAAGATTTAAAAGAGGCTGCAACCCAAACTTTGACAAGCAACAAAAAAAAACGAGCTGACCTATCTAACTTATAAATTTTCTCTGGAAATAGTTCGACCATACCCAAAGGCTGGTCCAAGAAAATTAGCCAAATCAAACAGAAGATAGAGAAAAGCTGTAATTTTAACAGATACAGAAGGCATTACAAGAGAAGCAAAATAAAACTGCTTAAAAAGTTTAAAAAACGAAGATGAATTGTTAGGTATTAAATTCAATAGTTAAGATAAGCTAGGTACGTTTTAATAATGAGATTTGTTGTTTTGTCACTATAAGATTATAAATATAAAAAGAAAATTGTCAAAATGTATTTTTATTGTAAACGTATCTAACATTCAAGCCATGATTTGACAATACTTTCTAAGTGCTCCACTAGCCTCCTACGCTTGCTCAACTTACCTCACCTATGGGGTACGTTGGGCATACTTGACTATCTACATTAAAATAGATGTAGTTCCTAAATTCGACTTATTAGAAAGAAATTACTATGGCCACTATTAATAAGGGATAAATTGCTAATCCATCAGTATGCCTTATAAGGCATTAAGACTTATTTTTAAGGAGCTATAACCCATCAAGTGAAAAATTGCTCAACTAGCCCCGCCCTACCCTACGCTTATTTCCTTGATTTTAATGCATCCTGCATTGCCATATAAACCCATTATGTCAATTTAAATTAGCTTGATTCTACTTTAAAAGAGCATATCAATAAATTTGTTGTTCTATTTTTAGGATTATTTACTTTTATATCTTATTACTTCTCATGGTTTTTAAATTTAGGAGTCTTATATGTTAAAATTTCTGGAAAATTTCTATCCCTTTAGTAATTTCTATGGAAAGATTACGACTACAATATGCTTTCAAATCGCATCCTTTTCAATTTCCGAAAAACAAGTCCTTATTTGCACGAGTCTCGCTTTAGGCAAATAGCTGCTTTTGTGCTCACTTCTGGCAAGCCTTCCAGTTATTAAAATGTAAAATGCAATTTTCCACGGTGGCTAAATCTGAATACAAATTTAGTCCGTATTTAATGCCCGGCTGTAACTTTTCTCATTTGATAGCAAATTACGAATGGGAGGGGCACTGCATAAGAAAATTCTTTTTGCACTTCCGGGACTAAAGTGGCTACTTTAGACCCTTTAAACAAGGACTTGGTTTTTTTAATGGGACTACCGCGGAAGTGCACTTTTTCAAATAAAAAAGAACTTTTAAAATAGATTTTCAAACGCTGGAGTAATCGCGTAACACACAACTATACAGGCGAATTAAGAACCTATTTCTTTTTAAAATTGGTTAAAAAAAAAACAAACAGGCGAATTGAGAACCTCCTCCTTTATGAATTCGGGTAAAATAAACCTACAGGCGAATTGAGAACCTCCTCCTTTTTGAAATCGGTAAAAAACAAACAGGCGAATTGAGAACCTCCTCCTTTATGAATTCGGGTAAAATAAACCTACAGGCGAATTGAGAACCTCCTCCTTTTTGAAATCGGTAAAAAACATACTGGCGAATTGAAAATCTTCTCCTTTTTGAAGTCGGTTAAAAAAAAAAGACAGGCGAATTGAGAACCTCCTCCTTTATGAATTCGGGTAAAATAAACCTACAGGCGAATTGAGAACCTCCTCCTTTTTGAAATCGATAAAAAACATACTGGCGAATTGAAAATCTTCTCCTTTTTGAAGTCGGTTAAAAAAAAGACAGGCGAATTGAGAACCTCCTCCTTTATGAATTCGGGTAAAATAAACCTACAGGCGAATTGAGAACCTCCTCCTTTTTGAAATCGATAAAAAACATACTGGCGAATTGAAAATCTTCTCCTTTTTGAAGTCGGTTAAAAAAAAAAGACAGGCAAATTGAGAACCTCCTCCTTTATGAATTCGGGTAAAATAAACCTACAGGCGAATTGAGAACCTCCTCCTTTTTGAAATCGGTAAAAAACGTACTGGCGAATTGAAAATCTTCTCCTTTTTGAAGTCGGTTAAAAAAAAAGACAGGCGAATTGAGAGCCTTCTCCTTTTTAAAATCGGTAAAAAAAGAATTAAGAACACCTACCTTTTTGAAATCGGTAACAAAAATCATACAGGCGAATTGAGAACCTATTTTTTTTTAATCGGTTGACAAAAATATACAAGCGAATTCAGAACCTTTTTCTTTTTGAAATCATTAAAAAAACATACAGGCGAATTAAGAATCTTTTCGTTTTTGAAATCGGTAAAAAAAATACAGGCGGATTGAGAACCTTCTTCTTTTTAAAATCAGTTAAAAAAACATACAGGCGAGTTAAGAATCTCCTCTTTTTAGATCGGTGTAAAAAAATACAGGCGGATTGAGAACCTTCTTCTTTTTGAAATCAGTTAAAAAAACCTACAGGCGAATTAAGAATCTTTTCGTTTTTGAAATCGGAAAAAAAATACAGGCGAATTGAGAGCCTTCTCCTTTTTGAAATCGGTTAAAATAAACATACAGGCGAATTGAGAATTTTCTCCTTTTTTGAAATCGGTAAAAAAAAACATACAGGCAAATTGAGAATTTTCTTCTTTTTGAAATCTGTAAAAAAAATACAGGCAAATTAAAAGCCTTCTCCTTTTTAAAATTGGTAAAAAAATAATTGAGAACACCTATCTTTTTGAAATCGGTTAAAAAAACATACAGGTGAACTGAAAATCTTCGTCTTTTTAAAATCGGTTAAAAAAACATACAGGCGAACTGAAAATCTTCGTCTTTTTGAAATCGGTTAAAAAAAGACATAATGGAGAATTGCGAATGTTCTCTTTTTGGGAATCGGTTAAAAAAAAACATACAGGCGAATTGAGAACCTCCTCCCTTTTGAAGTCGGTAAAAAAAAAGACCTTAACGTTTTTCAGAAGTCATTTTCTAAATAATGTTTAGTTTTCTACTTTTGTTTATTTTAAATAAGTAAGTAAATTATTTAAAAAATTCGGGATTGATAATTTCTTGCGGAATTGCATTCCCTAATTACGAGCCACCAGGCATCAAATCAACCTATATGCAGAATTTCTAACTTGGTATAAAGTATACTCCATATTCTTAGCAGTCACTGACCCAAAGGTGTCCATTACACAATCAACCAACCACCCTTTTAGCACCTATTCACCCATTTCACAGCGGTCATTCCGCCCGTGCTACTCGTTTCAATAGCCCATTATGTTTGTCCCATAATACCCATAAATTACCACCGGTGAATAGGCCCATAAATTACCCAATGGTAAAATGCCCCATTATTAATTTTGACCGTTCGTATGTTTAAGTTTTGTTTATTATTGTTGAGCGAAAATGATCGGGGAGTGGTGTTGGATTAAATTAAGACTTAATTCTACAGGGTGTTTTTAAATAAGATGTCTGTTTTGTAGGGGTACATGAATTCACCACGAAAAAAGACCGGCGTGTTTGAGTCCTTTTCAAAAAACAAACCACTACATTTTAAATGAATTTATTTCAACGCTACTTTACTATCTAGACACGCGGCAGCTAGACTAGGCAGGTATAGAAGGAACAGTTTAAAAATGTAAATTCAGTGCTCTTTGATAAGAAAAAAAAATCACAAAAAGTTTAAAGCAAATTAATGCGCATGCTTGTTTTCGCGGCCGCCTTTGCTATATTTCTTTTATGATATGCCGGTTGATGCAGGTGGTCATCACACTATGGGATAGAAATTAATTTTTTTGGTCAAAATTCTGAAACAACTTAAAATGAGGTGCTTTTTACTGGAAAAATATTATAAATTATTACAAATGCTTTTTGGACACCTAAAACTTAGGTATTATTATGTGTTATTATACATTTACACCCCCCTTAACATTATTATTTTTTATTGTATAAAATAAACTAAAATGTCAGCTTGTTTGGTTAATTCGATTGTATTCTAATCAGTAATCCGATGATTATTATCTCATATGATATACAGGGTACGACAATAGGTATGATTTTTTTTAAAATGGAACTACAACGAACACGCTTAGTTTCGCATCTGGGTATTCTGATAATTTGTGATAGTGCCATAAAAGAGTTCAAAATGTAACCGTTAGGGGCGCTTACCTTAATCGCCAATAGTGTTTTTTTTCTGAAAATATGTTGTAGTTCCCGGAGTATCAGATGAACATTTGCGACATAAATTACCCATCTTTAAACCAATTAGTGCCTTGATCAAGAATGTGCATCTCCCATGATTGAAATGCACTTAACATGAGATGATAACTCAATAAACTTGCGATTGGGATGCGATTGAGAGTTAATTATTCTGTTGTCGCGATATGAACTGCTTCTGGCGGTGTTGCCGCGGTAGGTTAATTAGTTTATAATAATAGGGACTTTAATAGCGATTCAAGCGACTCTATCGATTAGTTTTTAAATCTTTTAAGGGCGCCATAACAGTTCCTAGTCATTTTTGCTTGATGTTGTAGTTAGTATCATATTTTTTAAATATTTTTTTATGACTTATTGGATGAATGCCAGACAAAATAAAAAAAAAGACAGGCTTCAAATTGTGGTAAGCATTTTATTGTTTTTTGAAAATCGTGAGCGTTCTAGTCTATGATAATTTATTCGTATTAAGTTATTTGATCTTGTGGGGTATTGATGAAAAAAATGATGTTTATTAAAGAGATGTAAGTTTTTATGGCTATATACTAGACACTCATAGATGTATCTGCATGGCAGTGTCATGACCCCTAGCTCTCTGTAAGCGCCTCTGGCATCATCCCTATAGCCGACACCAGTAATCACCCTTATAGCTCTTCTTTGAAGCTTAAATATTCGTGCAGCCTGGGTTGAGTGACCCAAAGCCAAAATGGCATAGCAGGCCACCGACTGAAAAACCCCATGAAATGCCTGAAGAAGACTGGATTCTGGCAGTATGACCCTAAGGTTCCTAAGCAGGTATATGCTTTTTGAAAGGCATTCGGCCATATGCTCAACATGTTTGTCAAATTTAAGGTGTGGGTCAAAATATACTCCCAGGAACCTGACCTCCTCGGTATCCCCATTCTCAATTTCTCTCAGACCGAAAGTCATTCTTTCTGTTTTTGTTTCATTAAGTGCAAGTCTATTAGCTTTTAACCAATTTTTCAATTCACTCTCACACTCATGCATACGCTTCTCTCTCAAGACTCTCCAGGTCCACACCCGCATCCGCAATAGATGTGTCATCTGCGAACAGCCAGATGTTTGACATTGGGACTGCAGAGTTTATGTCATTTATGTAAATTTAAAAAGCCGAGGGCCCAGTACAGAGCCTTGCGGGACTCCATACTGTAGCATTGCCTCATTTGATAAATTATTTTTATATGCTGTCACCTGAGTATGGTTGGACAGGTCGCCCCTGATTAGATTCACACCAGCCTCATTTATGCCATACGCTCTAAGTTTATCTAGCAGGACATCATGGGACACACAGTCAGAGGCCCTCGAAAGGTCGCAGTAGACAGCATTTACATATTGCCCCTGCTCAAAGGCCTCCGCTATGAACCCCATGAGGTCCAATACCGCCAAGGTTGTTGACCTATCAGTCCTAAACCCAAACTGTCTTGAGGAGAACAAACTGTTTGATTCAAGGTAATCACATAGTTGGTTTTTCAGTAGACATTCAAAGATTTTCGACAATATGGGCACGAGAGATATGGGCCGATAATTGCCCACATCATTTCTGTCTCCCTTTTTGAATACTGGGACCACCCTAGACTTTTTGAGCGACAGTGGAAAGAGCACGCCCCAATGAACAGACTGATCAATTTGGTCAAAGGATTACAAGTAAATTCTTAAAAGTTTTAATCATAGACACATCAATGCCAAAGATATCTCGGCTCTTTTTATCAAAAAACAGCCAACCTAAAATTCTTGTTTTCCCGACGTTGCTACCTCCCAGACTACTAGAAGGTTTGTCTGATAGATTCGTTCACACCCGATAAAAAAAGACGTTAGGTTATAATGAATATTCAAAAAAAAAAATAAGGAATTTTTATTGACTGCAGTTTTTATTAATATTAGGCCTAAAATATAAATAATGTTTCTCGTAATAATGATAATAAAAATCGACACTCACAACCATTAAAAAAGAATTAACCTAAATATCGGTATGTAAATTAAAGATAATTATACACAGTAATACGGATCATTTAGCCTTAAGCCGAAGAGAGTAAAAGAGATAAAAGACGCTAAAAAGCACGCAAATCAAAAGGATAAATAGAGAAGTTGACAGGCAACAAATGTCTGCATAGCAAAACTACGGAGTTAATAAATGACACCCCATAAATTATGTTGACTAGGAAGCGGCTATTCACCATCTCAGCTGGTTGCAGGAATTAAATACCATCATATCGTTCCTGTAGTGGTGTAATTTACGAAAGCTATATATATTTTAAATTACAGTTTTAATATCTTTTACGAAATGACTTAAAATAGATTAAACTATACGAAGGTACTTGAAACATAAGCTAAAAAAATGCATGCGTTTCTACTAGGGCTGGCCACCGAAACTGGTTTTTCGGTTAACCGGTTACCCGGTTTTGGTTAACTGCGGTTTTGGCCAAAACCGAAAACCGGTGTTCGAAAACCGGTTTCGAATACCGGTTTTCAATACCGGTATTTGAAAACCGGTTTCGAAAACCGGTTAACCGGTTTTGAAAAAAGCGGTATTTCGAATACCGGTTAACCGGTTTTGAAAAAGCGGTTTTCAAATACCGGTTTTTCGGATAATCGGACCAAAATCGAAAAGCGGTTCTTCGAACTATCAATTAATAGGTTTTTGGTTGATTGCGGTTTATATCTAAAAAGAGAAAAACCGTTCATTTTGTAAAATCGGATATTGGTTGACAGATTATACAGGGTGGTTCATTTAACCTTAGACAGGCAAATAACCAGAAAACGGCGCATTTTAGAAGAAAATGTTTCTAGTAAGAATTGTTTGAAATAAAGGGGCAAATTTAATGGTATTATTAGTTTGTGACCTTGACTAAAATTTTAAGGTCATATTCATATCAACTTTGTTTTTCAAAAGGGAACTCCAATTTTTTTATTTAGAATCTTAATCTACATACAAAAATGAGCAACTTTCATATAAAACTTTTTTAAATTCGATTTCAATTTTAAAAGATATGTAACAAAATAAATTTTAAGAACCCATTTTTAATATAGTACAAAAAATATTTATTTTTATTAAAATGTATTTTTTAACATTATTAAACATTTTTAAATATGCTGGTTGAAAATAGTCTTATATAAACCAGTCGTTTAAACAAGTAAAATAAAAAACTTATTTTAAGATGCATTTTGAAAGAAAATATATTTAAAGACCGTCTTCGGTTTTCGGTTTTAAAACCGATTTCGGTGTATCGGTTTTGAAAACCGTTTTCGGTTTGATGATTAATGATTCGGCATATATTTCCAATAAATTTTGAAAAGAATCAGTGGGAAAAGTGTGGTTATACTGGCCAAACTTTGCAGTATCAGCAAGACAAAGAAATTGTAGTTTGTAACTATCTTCGAATCTTACTTCCATTTCCATCAAAGATGATTTAATATTTCATAGAGAAGTGAACCGACGAAACGACCAAAACCTATACTATCTTTTTAAGGCTAGCGATTTACCAAGCAATACACCTGATACTTCCACCCGCGATTCTGGCCACCGGCAAGTATAGTGTTGTCATGGCAACGGAGCGTCAAAGCGTAAACAAAACCCCGCATGAGGTGTATACTTCGATCCGTTTTATATTTGCAATATACTTGTCGCGTTGCCGAACGAGGAGGAAAGCGACTCGCGCCAGCGGTTATTTATATGCTAGATTTCTCATGGCGAATTGTACAAATAAGGAATAGAAATGAGAAAAATTAATTGAATAATAGTTATATGTTTTTTTATGTTTTATTATTTATTTTTGGTGAAGTGGCACTTCACTTACTACACCTGAATAGCCGCCACTGAATTCCAAGCCTTTTTTGAATCTTGCAAGTGATATGTTTATGATTAATATAATTTATTTTTCTTAATTTTTTTTTTAATAGATTTTTTTTTATAGCCTTCCTCAGGCAATAACTAATAAATAACCTTCAACGAAAGTAGCAAAAGGGCGGTAGTCGGTATTTTACTCCCATACGTTCGGTTTGAGCAGAACCCGTGATTTATGGGTTTCTGTGGGCAAATTCTCCGTGTATACAGCTGGTTATAATTATTATTTTCGTTATATATGTTGGCAACACTTGCTCTCAGCGGATATATAAAGCATTTCTTACGTCCTTTGAATAGACATTATTGCTTATCTATTTCAAAATATAATGTGCAAAGAAAACTTAAAAACTGTCAAAACTGGGAATAATCGGAGAAATGCTCGTTATGGCAGAAAAAAAAAATTAAAACAAAAAATTTCTTTATTATATAAAATTTTTCGATATTGAAAAAAATAATAATACTTTCCTCTTGAGCAAATTTCACATTTTATGAGATACCTCGTATACGAGTACCGCTCATATGTGTTTTTTTAAGAAAAACGTTTGTTATATCCTCAGTTATTGATCCTCGGTTTTTGGTAAAAATTGTAAGAAAAGTTTAAATGATATTTAATTAAACGTGCCTCAGAAAATCCGTTAGGATAGGACATATGTTAAATATACAAATTTTAAAACCTTATATCACAAAATTTAGTGCCGCAAGGCCTATTAAAAAATGTATAGAGGACACTACTTTAGGGACTCTTTGTTTGACCTCCGGACAGTGCGGACGTGCGTAGAGGACTACAAAGTTCTTCCCGGAGTGGCGGCTAGAGGTGTCGTACGAACGTTTTTTACCTTCGGGGATCAAGGAAAGATTCACGCTAAATTGACGGCATCATTCTTCTGGATCTAAGCGCTGTGAGCGAAGATTCCTATAAGCTGATGGTATCCTGTTTGGTGGTGAACACGAGGTATTTCTCAAATGGCGGGAAATAGATGGGCGTGCCATGGGAATTGTCAGTAGTGAAAGTGAAGGTTAATTAAGGTAACACCAGTAGCAGATATTGGTTTGACAGCCGACAATTTATGCATTGCATCGATTGTTGAATTATTCGTTTTATTTTTGGAATTTCTGGGAGCTACGAGCTCGATTATCCAGATTTTCCGCCGACGAAGCCCGGGAAAGCATAGTCCGAAAGGTGGAGAGTGGTGGATTGGACCTGAAGGGACCAAAACCAAGAAAAAAAAAAGAGAGAGAGAGATAGAGGACACTACTTATAAGCGTGTGTATTTAAAGTTTTAAAAAATCGTAGGAAAAGTGTTTTTTTTAAGAAACGTCTCTAAAGAACGCCGCCAAAAATCGGTTTCTCTTAAATAACTTTTTCTAGTACTGGAAATAATAAAATAATTTCCAAGACTTTTTAAATATTATTTTACGATTATCTAATTCAATAAAAATACTTGTCAAATGTAACAGATGGTGGTTTTCGCAAATAAAAATCCTTTTCAGTATTGGCATGTTTGATTCAATCTCTATTTAACGTACCTACCTATACGGGCAACGTATTATTAACTTTAATTAAAACCTAACACACATTTTATATCGACCTTTTTTTATAATAATACAGACTAATATAGACTATAGAACATACAAATTAATAATGAAACACATACATATATGATATTTTCCCATTATTCCGACATTACGAAATCAGCTGAGTCAATCCCTCGTCGTCCGCTGACAATCTAAGTTGCAATTCGCCTTTACAACAATTATTTACCAATTAAAACCATAAAACGACCGTAATTGACTACTTTTACCATTTGCCCAGCAAACCATAAAAAATTAATGTATATTAACCGATTTGCAATTATAAGTATGTTGTATCGAACGAACTATATGAAGGCAATTCTTGCAAGGCAAACTGCTTATTTTTTTCCGCAGCTTGAAAGTTATTGTACATTTTCGATTTGTTGGTCTTACAACTAATCATTCAAGCATACACAAGCCTGCTCCAACATTTCCAAAAACCAACTTCTATTTTTTAACTATTGACTTCTACTTTCTGGAATGTGTACATGTGCATACTATCTACGATTTACCAGATAGTCAGTGATTTAAACTGACATAATAAAATTTATTATACACATCCCTTTGTGTAAAATGGAAATAAATACATATTAGTCCAACTCTACACATAGAAAACATAGCTAATGTCACTTTTATAGCGTTGACCAAGTTACTGTTCTTGTTTTAAAGTAAAACCAAAAAGTAAAATCCAATTTGGATATATTTTGTTTGCAAAATAATATAATATCTCGTTCAAACACTTATATCAGAGACATAGAAACAACAGACCATTTAAAACATACTGAATTGCATTTTTTTTAATTTGTAAAACCAACTCTCCTCAAACTGTCAGTTGCAAAAGATGATATATATGACTTATATCAATTTACCCGTCGTCGGCGTCGTCGGCAAACCACCGCGAACATGTTTTAACCCGCTTCAAGATGGCTAAATCGTAACGTAATATTTCATAAAAATAAGCAAACGGCAGCTTCAAATTGCAGATTTTGAATACCAGAGAATATAGGGTATTTGAATATCAGTATCTCGAATACCGGCATGCTATCACCAGTACTTGAATGCCTATTCGGAATACTGGGCATTCGAATGGCCAGAATATTCAAGAGCGATATTCAGAAACAAAGACGAATACTGAATACTTGATCAAGTATTCCGTCGAATACCGAATACCAAACACATAAATCGCCCGCCGGCCTGAATAGTATTCGAATACTCGCAGTAAATAACTTGAATACTCTTTCATCATGGCAGGTTAATGTAGATGGAGCAATCATCGCTTTGCCCTGGTTGCCAAGTTGTTTACAATTTCGCATGTAACCTTAATGTCCTTTGGCTCACATCTAATTAAGAGAAAAGAAAATATACCATGAATCGAATATTTTTAACTTGACAACGTTGTCGAGGCAGTCACGCCGAAATGTTATTCGATATTTGTGTTTGATATTTTTCAATGGCCGATTTGTTTGGACAGTTTTTTACATTTTCTGTGATTTATTGCGCTAGCCTCGTGGTCTTTTTTGCCTTTAATCTGGACTTTGAATTATTGACTTTTATTAGTGATCACAGTGTATATAGTATTAAATTTGTGCTTTTCAACAGAATAATTTAAGGATAATATTGACGATGGTTATCTGTGTGTGGAAAAATCTTTATAAAAACCAAATAAATGACATATTTTTAATAAGGTGTGTGTAATTATTGAACTAAACCCCAATTATATTATATTAATAGGAAACGAAAAACAAGCACCTCAACATTAAGGCAAAAATAGCACAGCTATAAAATTTGAATTTGGCGGGCAAACGATAAAGTCGACTCAGCGCGCCATCTGCGTTTACCTTCCTTGAAGACAGACAAGGAAGGCCCAGCAGCTATCTCTCTCTCGAATACTTATTTACATTTAGTTGCTCGT